>SJXQ01010072.1:483942-612252 GCA_006408695.1 Aepyceros melampus
GAATTGATGCTTTTGAACCATGGTGTTGGAGAAGACTATTGAGAGTCCCTTGGACTGCAAGGAGATCTAACCAGTCCATCCTAAAGGAAATCAGCCCTGAATATTCACTGGAAGGACTGATGTTGAGGCTGAAACTCCAATACTTTGGCCACCTAATGCAAAGAACTGACTCATTTGAAAAGAACCTGATGCTGGGAAAGATTGAGGGTGGGAGGAGAAGGGGACAACAGAGGATGAAATGGTTGGATGGCATCACCGACTTGATGGACATGAGTTTGAATAAGCTACAGGAGTTGGTGATGGACAGGGAGGCCTGGGGTGCTGCAGTTCATGGGGTCGCAAAGAGTCGGACATGACTGAGCGACTGAAATGAACTGAACTGAACCAAACAGCATGAGAAAATTAAAAAAGGAAAGATGACTGTTCCAGATTAAAAGAGTCACAACAAAATAGAATGTATTGACCTTGTTTTAATCCCGATTGAACAAACCAACCACAAAAAGTGTTCTTGAGATAATCAGAAAAAAATTTATCATTATCAGTGCAATGAGATTAAGGAAGTAGTGTTAACTCTCAGGTGTGATACTATTATATTTTTTAAGTCTTCATTTTATACAGAAGTATTTAAGATACTTCTTAAATTATACAGAAATATCAGACAGTTGCTTTTAGAAAATACAGAAGAGAAAGAGGGAGAAAGGGATAAATGATTGATATGGCAAAATGTTGATAATTGTTGAAACTGCTAGACCAATAGTTCTCAAAAGGGGTCTCCCAACCAGCAGCAGTAGCATCATTTGAGAATCTGTTAGAAATGCTAACTTCTTGGACCCACCCCAAACTCACTGGATCAGAAATTCTGTGGACAGGGTCCAGCAATCTGCAGATTAACAAACCATCCAGGTGATTCCCATGCAGCTAAAGTTTGAGAACCACTTCGGTAGACAAAGTGGGAGGAATCTGAGAATTTTAAGTGTTGAATATTTTTCAGTACAATTAAAAACTGTCATTATAAAAAAAAAGTTTAAAAAAGTTAAAAGAAAAAAGTATTTGTGGTATATGCAAGAGTCTGAAGGAAAATAAATTGTAACTACCTCCAGGGGTTTGTCATAACATAAATAATCTAAGAAGTGAATTGCAGAATGTGTGATTATCTCTCAATACAGCTGTTTAAAAGAGACTCTGTGGTTCTCCTTGAAGGTGACTTTAATATTTATTTATCTCTATTTTAATTATTTCTTTGGCTGTGCCAGGTCTTAGTTGTGGCACGCAGGATCTTTAGTGGTGGCATTCGGGATCTAGTTCCTTTACCAGGGACCAGACCCATGTCCCCACCATTGGGAACGTGGAATCTTAACCACTGGCTCACCAGGAAAGTCCAGAAGGTGCCGTTATAAGGCCTCCTATTTTTTCTTTCTAAGACAGACAGCTTCCCTTTCATTCTCTTCTTTATTAAATATTTATTGAATTTAATGCTGTACAGGAACTCTGCTGTGGGATGGGGAGATAAACATGGAAAAAACACAGTTGTTTGGGCCTCCCCAAACAACTGATCCAGCAGTTAAGAATCTGCCTTGCATTGCAGGGGACACCCGTTCCATCCCTGATCCTGGAAGATCACACACGCTGCAGAGTAACTAACCCCTGCGCCATGACTACTAAACCTGCGCCCACCAGCCGCAACTGCTGAAGCCTGGGTGCCTCAGAGCCTATGCTCTGCAACAAGAGAAACCGCTGCAAGGAGACCCCAAGCACCACAGCTACAGAGTAACCCCCACTCCCTGCAACTATAGAAAGCCAGAGTGCAGCAATAAAAACCCAGCATAGCCGTAAATGAATAAGTTAAAAAAAAAAAAAAAAGAAACTCAGAACTAATTAAAACACACACAGAGAGTTGCTTTCCTCAGTGGTTCCATGGCGTAAAGGGGAAAGGAGATAAAGGAACCACAGTGTAAGTGACGACTGAACTGGGATGAGTTAATGCAATGTGGAACCAACACTGACAATGACTGGAGAAGAAGACACTTGTCCTGAGTTGTAAAGACTGAGTTGAGATTAATGAGATGGAGGGAAGTCTTAGAGAAATGCAAGAATACCATTCACTCACAAAGTCACAATAAAGAGATGCAGGTGGCTAGAGCAAAGCAAGGAGTTTATGGTGGCAACGGAAAAGACCCAATCCTAAAAGAATCAGCCTGCCAGGCTTTTCACACCGCTGTCTCCATACATATTTCTGTGAATGTACACAGGTGTAGTGAAGTCTCTAGCAACTGGAAAATAATCCTAAAAGTCAGACTATGAAATTTTGAAAGTCTAGAGCTATCAAAGGAACAATTTGGCCTAAAACCATTGCTTACATTTATATAGAACTATACTGCTGAAGAGAATGCCAAGAGACTCCTTTGTATAGAAGCATTAGCTAAATATAGCTACCTAATCATTTGTGAATAAATTGAAATGAGCTATCTTGGAAAAGTATAGAAATGTCACTATTCTTTAACCACAGATTCCATCTTAGATGTGAGGTGTTAAAGCAGGTATTTCATACTATTTGAAGATATTTTTAGTGCTGGTGTTCTAATTTATGTTATTTCTTTTTAAGTCAAAATCTCAGGAATGTTTTGCCTATCAAATACAACTATCTTCCGTTGCATTTTCTATCTATGCCACAAATGTTAATGTAAAATAAAGTGAATGTAATGAATAGAATTTTGTCAGCTGGTTTGACAGCATTAAACCAACCAAAGAATTCCATATGTAACAAAAGATTTTTATATAGAAATATAATTTAAATATTATAATTTATATTTTTATAATTTAAATATTATCAAAATAAGGAACATAACTCCCTTCTCCATGTTGTTTGAATAATACACGCTGAAAGAGGAAATTAAGTTCAATAAAAGTCAATTCATTGAGACTGATAAAGCAAGGATCTGGAGTTCAGTCACTTAGTCATGTCTGACTCTTTGCAGTCCCATGGACTGTAGCCTACCAGGCTCCTTTGTCCATGGAATTTTCTGGGCAATAATACGGAAGCAGGTTGCCATTGGAGCAGGTTGCCATCTCCCCATCTAGGGGATCTTCCTGACCTGACCCACAGATCGAACCCTCTTCTCTTGCATGTCCTACATTGGCAGACTGATTTTTCACCCACTAGCACCACCTGGGAAGCCCCTTCTATACATTAGCTTATAAAATAAGAATTTTATTTTATAAAATTTTTGTTATATTTTATGTTTTTAAAAAGAATTTTACTTTAATGATATAAACAAGTTTTCTAGAGTAGTATTGCTTAAAATCACTGATCATAATTTCTCTATGTTAAACCTGAAGTTTTCCCATTAACTGTTAAATATTGTTGAGCATTATGGTATGCTATAAAGAATACAGGCTTTGGAGCCAGATAACCTAGACTTGAATTCTGGTATTACCACTTACAAGCTATGTCATTTGGACCTACTTGTTTGTCTCAGCCTCCATTTCCTGATCCTACCACCATCTTCCTCACAAAGATTTTACAAGGTCTAATGACAAAGGTGGTGTATAGCAGCAAGCAGGCTACCTGGCACAAGATGAAAGCATTCTCTGGATATTATTAGTTCCCTTCAGCTATAGTCTTCTGTACAAACTAAACTTGGTGGCTTTAACACAAATATTTAGTACTTCTCATATTTTCTGTGGTTTATTTGGGTAGTTCTGCTTCAGTGGAATTGCTAGGCTAGACACTGGGATTGCTAGAAGATCCAGTATGGCCTTACTTATTTGACTGACATTGATGGTTGTCAGCAGGGACTGTTGGTTAGGGCACCTCAGTCCTTCTCTACATGCCCTTTCTCTGCCACTCAGGGGTCTCACAGCATAATGGCTGGGCTCAAAGAAGGAGCATTTCAGTAGCAATAGGCAATTGGAAGCTATCAAGTCTCTTAAGGTCTAGTTCCAGAGACTTAGAGTGTCACTTTGTCCACATTCTCCTGCCCAAAGCCAGCCTGGATTCGAGGAATGGGAAACAGTACCATTTTTTAATGTGAAGACTGGCAAGTATACAAGTAGGAGAAGTATTTGTGGGGGACAATCTTTGGAAGCACTACTCTAATGCACCTCTGGCCACAACAATTCATATCTTCCCCATGTGTAAAATATACTCACTCCTCAGAACCCCTAACATCTCATACTTTTATGGCATCAGGTCAAAGTCCAGGACTTTGTCAGTCAATAAGGTCCAGGAGCAGCTAAAGCTCTTCAAGGTGGTGTCTCAAGTGCAGCCCTTAGTCACAAAGACCTGTGTAAACTAAAAAGACAAATTATCTGTCCCGCCTGCATCCAACAATACCATGGTGAAAAAGGGACAGGATAACCATGATAGACACCTTCATTCAAAAAGAGGGGGATAGTAATCCCACACCTAGATGTATGTTCAGAGAAAACTCTAATTCAAAAAGATACATGCAGCCCAATGTTCATAGCAGCACTATTTATAGTAGCCAAGACATGGAACCAACCTAATGTCCATCTATAGGTAAATGGATAAAGAAGATGTGATATATTAGCCATACAAAAGCATGAAATGATGCCATTTGCAGCAACATGGATGGATCTAGAGATTATCCTACAAAGTGAAGTGAGTCAGAAAAAGACAGACAAATACCATGTGATATCACTCATGTGTGTGTGCTCAATTGCTCAGTTGTGTTCGACTCTTCATGACCTCATAGCCTGTATCAGGCTCCTCTGCCATATAATTTTCCAGGCAAGAATACTGGTGCGGGTTGCCATTGCCTAAAGCTATGCTTTTTCCAGTAGTCATATGGGTGTGCGAGCTAGACCATAAAGAAAGCTGAGTGCCAAAGAATTAATGCTTTTGGACTGTGGTGCTGGGGAAGACTCTTGAGAGTCCCTTGGACCGCAAGGAGATCCAACCAGTCAATCTTAAAGGAAATCAGTCCTGAACATTCATTGGAAGGACTGATGCTGAAGCTGAAACTTCAATACTTTGGTCACCTGATACAAAGAACTGACTCACTGGAAAAGACTCTGATGCTGGGAAAGATTGAAGGCAAGAAGAGAAGGGGATAACAGAAAATGAGATGGTTGGATGGCATCACTGACTGGATGGACATGAGTTTGAGCAAGCTCTCGGAGTTGGTGATGGACAGGGAAGCCCAGCATGCTGCAGTCTATAGGGTCGCAAAGAGTCACACACGACTGAGTGACTGAATTGAACTGCAAGGGATCTTCTGACCCAGGGATCAAACTCGCGTCTCTTGCATTGGCAGTCAGATTCTTTACCCCTGAGCCACCTGGGAAGCCAAGTATTACTTATATGTGAATCTAATAAGTGACACAAATGAACTTATTTATGAAACAGAAACAGACTCACAAACACGGAAAACAAACTTATGGTTACCAAAGACAAAAGGTGATGAGAAAGGATAAATGAGGAGTCTTGAACTAGCAGATACAAAATGCTATATATAAAATAGATTATAGGTCCTACTATATAGCACGAGCTTCCCCGGGAGCTCAGACAGTAAAGAATCTTCCTGCATTACAGGGTACCCAAGTTCCATCCCTGGGTCAAGAGGATCCCCTGGAGAAGGGAATGGCTATCCACTCCAGTGTTCTTGCCTGGGAAATATGAACAGAGGAGCTTGGCAGGCTACTGTCCATGAGGTCGCAAAGAGTTGGACACAACTTAGTAACTAAGTGTGCGCTGCATAGCACAGGGAACTATATTCACTATCTTGCAATAAATCATAATGGAGAAGAATGTAAAGAAGAATTACATATATTCATATATATATGCATAACTGATCACTTTGCTGTACACCAGAAAGTAGCACAATATTGTCAATCAACTGTATTTCAAATTAAAAAAAATTTTTTTAAGGATGAAAGGGGATAGGAGGCACATAACAGTCACCAGACCATAGTAACTCTGGAATTAGGCCAAGCACATACCATCATTTCCTCCAACTCTGAGATCAGAGAAAGTGCCTTGATTAAGGCCCAGTTCTGCTTGCTAGAGTAGTTCTTTCAGATTCTCTAGGCCCTTGATTCTGAGCCATTCTTCATTTTCTGTAAGAAATGGTCCATGTTTACAATTGAGTAGCATTCTCTGCTTGCTTCTTGTCTGGAGAAAGTTCTGGGCTCAGGGGCCTCTTTTTGTTTTTACACTATCTCTGCCCTTCGGACCATGCTTATATAATTCCTTCTAAAAAATCTTTATGGGCTTCCAGCATATCACATTTTAATCCCGCTATTAGGTAAGAGCCACATCTACAAGTCTCTATGGGATAGGCCCTCCCCTTATCTAGGATTTAGAGACAGATGCTATGCAACAATGCCTTTAAGATTCTTAGAAATCCTTTTCTCTAGCAAAGAAAACCCAAGCAGTATGCACTTAAAATTCTTAGAAGCCCTTTCATCTACCCAGCAGCACCTTGGAGTTGATCCTTGCCAGCAAAGTCCTAGTTGGGGACTCTCTATTCATTCCTGTCTCATCATATGCAGCTTAGAAAAACCAACTGGTACTTGGAACATGCTGTCTGCAAATCTTCTTAGCCATCTTCACAAGTTCATGAGGTATGTTTTCTATCTTGTATATTACTATAGTCAGCAGGGCTGCCAAACTTTCCACCCTTACTTAACAGGAGTTGCTTTTTCTCCAGTATCCAATAACATTTTTATCACTCTCCTTCCAACTTCATTTAGTCTCCTTAAAGCCCTTCTGGCCTCTGCCCTCCAGCTGGTCCTAAAGTCAATGCCACGTGTTTTTAGGTTTTTTATTACCACAGCACCTTACTTCCAGATTCCAATCTCTCTTAGCTTTCTATTGTTAAATAAAATTTTTTTAAAGCCCCAAACTCAGTGCATTAAAGTGACTGTAATCATAGTGGTCCAATTGAGAACATACATGCGCTTCTTTCCTCACGTTTGGTCCCTCAGTGCTCATCCTGTGGCCTCTCTCTCCTCGTGATATCCCATCCTCCAGGGTCACCATAGGTTTCTCTCCAGAAGATAGTTTGGACTTGTTACATGATGGCCCAGGGTTCTAAGATGCCAGAGGTGAGGTGCCAGCCCTCTTAACCTCTGCACTGGAAGTCCTGGGAAACCACTTCTGTTGTGTTCAACTGGGCAGAGCAAGCCACAGGACCAGTGCAGATGGATGGGTGGGGAAATAAACTCCGTGTTATGAACTGAAGTTTTGCAAACCCCTAAAAATTTATATGTTGAAATCTATTCCCCAGTGTAGTGGTATTACGAGGTGAGGCCTAGGGGGGTAACTCGGTTATGAGGAGGGAGCCCTCCTGTGTGAGTTTAGCGCTCTTCTAAGAAAAGGCCAGACAGCTGGCCCTCGCTTGCTGCCATGTAGGGGAGGGTTCCACTTGAAGTCAGCCATTGACAACCTGGACAAAGGCTCTCACTAGGATCCCCAAATATGCTGGCAACCTGATCTCAGGGCTTCCTACCTCCAGAACTATGAGAGAGAAGTTTCTGTTACTTAAACTACCCAGTTTTGTGCGAGCTAAATGACTAAACTGATTTTAGACGTCACTAAGCTTCACTTCTATAGATGAGGAACAAAATGTGCACTCAGGGAGGGGGAACTTTTGGGGCTTAATTTTAGCTCCTAATTTTATTGCAACAGTTAAGCCTAGCCCTGCCTTGCTTAGGGTAAATGGCAGGAAGTCTGGGCTCTGATTCCTTTCTTCCTAGTGCGGGGGTAGATCTCTGCCTAGAACAAACACTGCCGCTCTCATCCTCAAACCCCGATTCAGGTCATCAGGGAATGTTATGCCAGACATTAGAAGACTGCCAAGTTCTTCCTTCCTTTTTCACTTTCTTTTCTTCTTCACTTTCTTTCCTTCCTTCCCTCCTTTTTCTCCCCTGTTTCTTTTCTTTTTTTCTCTTAAAGGGCCCATGAATGCCTTCAACTGGTCTTGGTAAAGAAGTAGATCTTGTTTCTTAGTCAAATTAATGACATTTCTTTTGACTCAATCGCCTACTTTGCTTAAATTATAAAATGTTATTGAAGACTTCCCTGGTGGTGCAGTTGATCAAGAATCCACTTGCCCACGCAGGGGAAACAGGTTTGATCTCTGTCCAGGAAGATTCCACATGTGATGGAAGAACTAAGTAGTTGCACACCACAACTACTGGGCCTGAGCCCTGGAGCCTGTGAGCCTCAACTACTGAGCCTGCAGGCTGCAGCTGCTGAAGCCCGAGCGCGCCTAGAGCCTGTGCTCTGCAGCCAGAGAAGACACCGTGCAAGAGGCCTGTGAACCACAACAAAGAGTAGCCCCGCTCGCCACCACTAGAGGAAGTCAGAGTGCAACAACGAAGGCCCAGTGCAGCCATCAATAAATAAATAAAAATAAAACTTTTTAATGTTATTTAAATCAATTACCATCTGACCGGTTCTCCCAGAGCACCTACAGGAGAGTATGGCAAGCTGTGCAGTACTTATTACTGGCAGATTCCACTCCTGGTTGTTTGACTGGAAACTCAGACTCAGTAGAAACTCAGACTCACCATTAAGAGTTCAACACCGGTAGTGAGACTTTTCAACAATGGGCATAAGTAAGAGGTTTAATGTAGATAGAAATCTTCAAGCAAAAAGGAAATATGACCAGTCATTAAGAGATTAAGCTTGACCCCAGATTTTAAAATCTTAAATCAGGTGACTTAGGTGTGATAGCCAAGTATAACAAGGCAAAATAAACTAGCCATAGGACAGTAAATTGGAGTAAATGCTTAATATATATTTCTATGTAGCATGTCTCTAGTAGTTTCACTCACTTTATTTTCTTGAGATATAATTCACATACCATAAAATTCACCTTTTTAAGATGTACAACTTGGTGTTTTTTAGTGTATTCACAATGTGCAACTATTACCACTATCTAATTTTAGAACATTTTCACCAGCTCAAAAAAACACCTTATACCCATTAGCATATACTCATTGGCTCTTTGAGTCTGGTTTCTTTCTCAGCAGTACCATGTATCAATACTTCATTACTTTTTAAGGTCAAATAACATACGGATAATACATTTACTCATACATCAGTTAATAGACAATTGAATTTTTACTTCTTGGCTATTATGAATAATACTATGAAAATTTGTGTATAGCTTTATTCACTTTAAAGATTCCTATAGAATATCCTAAATAAACAAGGTAAATGCTTTTTCATTTTTTACTTTTTATTTTAATATTATAGAGAGGTTTTTTTTTTTGAAAACAATGCTGTCTAAAAGAAAACTGATTTCTAAGGGAGAAATTAGAGCAAATAATGAACAGTTAGATAAAGTGCAGAGTGGAAGTTAGAAATTACAGGTCCACTTTACTAATCAAACTCATAACCCCAGGAGGATGACAAGAACATAAAAGAGAACTCAAGCTGTTTTTCAAGGGTAGGGGGGATTTATATAACAAAACTTTAAAGTTCTCTGGTTTCAAGATTTACAGGAAGTATAAACCAAATAAAATTGCCTTATTATGAAGACTTAGGCAAAGAATTCTTTCTGGCTAGTTATTTAACGTCGCAAAAGGCAGAGTGCTTACCTCTCCTGTCCTGCTTCTTGTTTTGAGGGTGTTTTTGTTTTTACATATAATTAATGATCCCCAGATGTACTTGCTTTTCAGAACTCTATCTTTTCACTTTCATCTTCCTTAAGGAACAGAGGTTTCCAATATTTCCCCAAGCCCAAAGTTTTAAAAAGACCAAACAACAGAGCCACATTGACAGCATTTTTAAGAAAATTTCCTTTTGGGTCTGATATCACACTTTCCTGCGAAAGCTCAGCACATGCCTCTCCTCATTAACACTGACTTCAGGACCTTGTCACTACCTGAAGGTGCTCTTTCCCCTGAATTATTTTTCCCCTGAAATTTTAAATTAGAAACCTCTTTGTTTTCATCCACCACTTCCTTTCTGCCTGCACTTCACGTGTCCTCTCTTTCATTAAACCAGCCTTTCAGTCTTATCTCTATTTCAAATATCCCGAGTTGTCAGACTTCTAACCCCTTCCAGTTCCTTTTCTTTCCCCTGGCCTGGATCCCAAAATATCAGCCACTCTCTCACCAGCCCCACCCTATTCCCTCAGCCTGGGATTCTGGCCTCATCAACTCTCTCAGGCGTCCAGACAGAAATTTACCTCGTTCAAGTTCCACACTGTTGTGAAAACCAGCTCAGAAATCATTCTATTCTCTTTCTATTCATGGTGGCCACTCCAAACCTTTACTAACATCTTCAAAATCCCAGAATTTATCCAGCATTCTCTTAGCAGAAGGAAAAGCAAAACTAGAGGCATAGATCATGGACTTCTTGGATGCTCCTCCTCTAGGAACTTCTCTAAATCTTTCCTCTCCCTTACATCTTTCCTCTTCTCTTCATTGATCTCCTTCTCTGTACCTTGAGCCCCCATAGCTTCCTTCGAGACCTTATCCTGGGGACTTGTTCATAAGAGTTTCAGGTTCTTCCGTACCACCTCCTCCCAACTGTCTCTATAGCACCCTAAAATCCTTCCTTCTAGCTTCCCCTTCTCTCTAGATTCTCTCTTAACTTTCTCATCAGTTCCCCTGCCTTCATTTTCCCCTCTCTACAACCCAATCCCCAGTGCAGACAGGGTATCCAAAGCATAAATATAGTTGTACCATTTCCAGAATTTCCCATGGTCCCTCATAGTCTCCAGGATAAATTCCAAATTCCTCAGCCTGGTATACAAGACCCTTCATCCTGTGAGCCCCACCTACCTCTCTAGCCCCATCTCTCCCAACTCCCCAAGAAGCACATTATATGTCTGCTACAGCAAATACCCAGTTATCATCATATGTCTTCATGTCTTCATGAACATTTGTATGACACAATATACTTTCAGATTATAACAGGTTATTGATCTACTAGAAGATAGTAAGAAAATTTCATATGGATGTGAAATTATGATGGGGTGAATGTGTCCCTCTCCCGAAATTCATGTGTTGAAGTCTTGATGTCTAGTATCTCAGAATTGACTCTTTGGAGATGGTGTCTGTAAAGAGGTAGTTAGGGTAAACTGAGGTTAGATGGGTGCTCCCTAATCAAAAATGACTGGTGTCCATGTAAGAAGAAGAGGTTAGGACCCAGACAAAGAGGTAAGGCCATATGAAGACACACAGTCCAAGGAGAGCCTCTCAGAAAAAAACCAACCCTGCTGACATCTTCATCTGGGACTTCAAGCCTCCAAAACTATGAGGTAATTCATTTCTGTTGTTTAAGCCACCTGGTCTCTGGAACTTTGTTTTCACAGCCTGAGCAAACTAATATACTTCCCATGTACTCCTCCAGAATCTCCTTCTAAATATCTACTATTTAAGCCACCCACGTCTCCTTCAAACTTTGTGAATCCCATCTCCTCTCTAAGACACTTTTATTAGTACACAGCCCCTCTCACCTTGAGCCCCTTTCCTCCAGGGAGCCCTGAACTACCTACAGGCTCTGTTATCACCATCGCCAGTCTTCAAGGCTCTAGATATTTCAATTGCTTCTTTAACACAGAAGTAACGAGTAGCATCTGTATTACCATATGATCTGACTCTCCCTCGACACCAGATATTAGGAACAGATGCTTCTTTTCAGAGACACCAGTAGCCTTGGTAGTAGTAATAGTAGTAGTTGCTTAGTTGCGTCCGACTCTTTGTGACCCCATGGACTGTAGCCCGCCTGTAGGACTTGAGGCTCCTCTAACCATGAGATTCTCCAGGCAAGAATAATGGAGTGGACTGCCATTCCCTTCTCCAGAGGATCTTGCCGACCCAGAGATCAAACCTGGCTCTCTTGCACTTCAGAAGGATTCCTTACTGTTTGAGCTACAGAGAAGACCTGTAGGCTTAGAAACCATCATAATTTCACATCCATATGAAATTTTCTCAGTATCTTCTAGTAGACCAACAACCTGATGTAATCTGAAAGTATATGGTGTCATACAGATGTTCATTCAAGAAGTTTCTGTTTATTTTAAAGATTCTTACCACGTGCAATTAATGACACTTTAACAGCTTTTAACATTGAGCTTTTCAGATCTTGCCTGTAGTGCTTATACCTCCTAAAAGTGTGTTTTAAACCACAGAGGTAAAGGATATGGGGGAATTTTACGTAAGGAAACAGGGAGTTATAGAGTGTTGCTTTTTAAAGACACCCCCAAATAAAAAGTAGTCCTTGAAGATGTGAAATAGGTTACAACCTTTGCCAGACCAGCTGGAGTTCTTACAAGACTGCAAAAGGCATTCTTCTTTTAAAGATGGCACTTTCTGTAGTAACGATGGAGACAGAATCTAGCTGCATGCTATCCAAGGTCAGAGGAGTAGAGAGAAAGGAGGAATGACATGTGTCTGTATCCTTACTTATAGAGCCAGAAAGAGCATCTTAGGCAGGCAGACAACAAAAGGGACTACAGAAAGATCACCTCTATCATGATGAAGGCACTGGGAGAACCGCGTGCTTGACATATAGTTTGAGGTTGGAATCATCTCAGTAAGACTTTGCTTCAATCATTTTTCAGGGTGATTGTGTGACTACCCAGCTTTCTTATGACTCAATTATAACATTTTAAATGAAATGAGAATGTGGTACACACTTCAGTTGCAGAATTTAAGGGCAGAAATTTTATGTTGTAGGTAGAAGATAACACCTCCAAAAATCTAGTCTGAAAAAAACAAACAAAAAAAGACAGCCAGGGAATTACGGAGGGAGCGTTGTCACAGACGACAGTGGACGCAAGGCTCCATAGTCTCATTTCCATTGCTGCCAGATGCTCTACAACAGTACAGGAAGACAGACCAATTTCTCAGCGGGGTCCTTCCTCACTTATCGCCCAAGTCACTATTCTCAACTTCTAGCAGAAATCACAGTCAAAATCTAATCTGGTCCAGTTTGCAGTAGCTTTACTTCTTTGTTTCCAACTGGCCCTTATCCATCTTCCGTCTTAAAGAGACAATGACTTGAGCAATACGAGAAATCGACCAAGAAACGGGACAACCTCCCAGTGCTTTTTTCCAGTGATGGGGATGAAATTGTAGGACAATGCTCATTCCTCCTTTGAAGTCATCAGTGTCAGATTTCCCCACCCAGTGTCTCTCTTCCCTATCCTTTCTGGCTGTCCCTCACCATCAAAAGATACCTTGTTTCAGGTGCACTGAAGTCCCACTTTAACCCCTCATTGCCAGAGGCTCAATAGCTAATTTTTAGGTGTAAGGGAAGGAAGGATATTTGGAGCAAAGGAATCATGCAATGCTACTATCTACCAACCTTCCGGGATGTCTTATGTTCAGCACATTTTCCATCCTATTGGCCTTTTTCTACTGTGTCTGTTGAAAAGACCCAGGCTTCAACCCTGAGTTTGAAGTTTTAACTTTGGTATTTCACTCTTCATTGCATTAAGCACCTAATCATTGCACTAAAACCCTAATTGCCTTGATGTGGGTTCCTAGTGGTTAAGAACAGCACTCTCACATCTGCCCTACTCGTTGTGTTATTATGACATTCAGACATGGTGATGTATATGAAAGCTCTCTGTGAATTCTAATCATTATGCAAAAATCAGTAGTCATTTCTGTTGTCCTTGCTCTAACATTTTGAATATACTGGGAGAAAGTGCCCTGCAGTTCATTTGTGAGTCACTCAGGCTGGCACTTCTCATGATGTACTCTGCATATGAGTTAAATAAGCAGCATAACAATATACAGCCTTTGACGTACTCCTTTCCCAATTTTGAAGCAGTCCATTGTTCCATGTCCGATTCTAACTGTTGCTTCTTGTCCTGCATACAGGTTTCTCAGGAGACAGATAAGGTGGTCAGGTATTCCCATCTCTAAGAATTTTCCACAGTTTGTTGTGATCCACACAGTAAAAGGCTTTGGCATAGTCAAAGAAGCAGAAGTAGAGTTTTTCTGGAACTCTTTTGCTTTTTCTTTGACCCAAAGGATGTTGGCAATTTGATCTCTGGTTCCTCTGCCTTTTCTAAATCCAGCTTGTACATCTGGAAGTTCTCAGTTTACATACTGCTGAGGCCTAGCTTGAAAGATTTTCAGCATAGTCTTGCTAGCATGTGAAATGAGTGAAACTGTATGGTAATTTGAACATTCTTTGGCATTGCCCTTCTTTGGAATTTGAATGAAAACTGACCTTTTCCAGTCCTGTGGCCACTGCTAAGTTTTCCAAATTTGCTGGCATATTGAGTTCAGCACTTTAACAGCATCATGTTTTAGGGTTTGAAATAGCTCACCTGGAATTCCATCACCTCCACTAGCTTTGTTCATAATAATGCTTCCTAAGGCCCACTTGACTTCACACTCCTAGGATGTCTGGCTTTAGGTAAATGACCACATCATCATGGTTATCTGGGTCATTATAAGGTTTTTGGACAGTTTTTTCCTTGTATTCTTGCTACCTCTTCTTTATATCTTCTGCTTCTGTTAGGTCCTTACCATTTCTGTTCTTCATTGTGCCCATCTTTGTATGAAATGTTTCCTTGGTATCTCTGTTACGAGGTCCAAGCTTGCTCTGCTCACCGCACAATAGGCCAGTGAATCCGAGACGAGGTGTTGAGACAAGGAAGAGCTGGCAGACCGAGAAGATGGTGACTAGCACCTCAAAGTAACCATTTTATTGGGGCCTGGATGCCAGGTTCTTTTATAGATAGAGAGAAAGAACCAAAGTAAAAAGGCCATTAATTGTGGAAACATCTCCTGGAATGGCAAGCCTCAGGCAGAGGATGTGTTAATTTTTTCCTTCCTGCCATCCACAGGTGGACAAGGTTCTGAACAAAGACATTTTAGTTCTGAACAGTCAGGCAGAGGGGCAGGATTCTCTGAGGCAAACCATTCTGTATGATTATATATAATAACAAAAGCAACGAAAAGCAAGTCAAAGAAACATTTCCAACATGGAGTCAGAATTGGCTTCCTCTCTGTAACATCTCCCGTTTTCTTGAAGAGTTCTGTAGTCTTTCCCATTCTATTATTTTCCTCTATTTCTTTTCACTGTTCACTTAAGAAGACTCTCTTACCATTCCTTCTGGAACTTTGCATTCACTTGGACTTCCTCCTGTGTAGTATGCTTTCCCCATCCTACCCAGGCTCTGACATCCCATATTTGGGAACTGTGATTACTTAAGATGTGTATAAGAGACAGATATATATATATATATAAAATCATTTCTTTACTTTTACTTTGTCCAAAAATGCTCTTTAATTATTTTATATAATTTATCTCATTTAATTCCCACAACAACTCTAACTCTATGAGGTAGGTATTACTAAAACTATCCCTATTTGCATAGGAGGAATTTGTGGGTACTAAACAAATATAGTTCAAGATCTCATAACTTTAAAGTGGCAGAACCGGTTCTTAGCCCAGGCTTTAAAAAAATATTTTTATTGTGGCAAAATATATACAACCTAAAATTTACCATTTTAACCATTTTTAAGTGTACAGTTCAGTGGCAGGAAATACATTCAGTGTTGTGCAACCATCACCATTATCTACCTCCAGGACTTTTTCATGTTCCCAAACTGCAACTTTGTACCCATTTAGCACCAACTCCCCATAACCCCCTCCTCCCATCACCTAGTAACCACCAGTCTACTTTGCATCTCTGTGAATTTGATTATTCTAGGTACCTCATGTAAGTAGTATCATATAATACTTGTCTTTAATATCTGGCTAATTTCACTTATCATGTTTTGAAAATTCATCCATGTTGTGGCATGTATCAGCATTTCATTCTTTTTAAAGGCTGAATATTATGCCTTTGAATCTGTGCCACATTTTATGTGTCCATCAATTGCTTGAAGGACATTTAGCCCACGTCTTTTGTATGACAAATATCTTAACCACTAAACCAAGCTCACTTTTATTTTAATAGCTATTAGAATGCAAAAATATACTAAAAACTAAATTGTTGCCCTTTAAAACATTATTTTTGGCCAAACCATGTGGCATGCAGCACCTTAGTTCCCCAACAGAGATAAACAACGTCCCCTACAATGGAAGACCCTGATGCTGGGAAGGACTGGGGGCAGGAGGAGAAGGGGACGACAGAGGATGAGATGGCTGGATGGCATCACCGACTCAATGGACATGGGTTTGGGTGGACTCTGGGAGTTGGTGATGGACAGGGAGGCCTGGCATGCTGCAGTTCATGGGGTTGCAAAGAGTTGGACATGACTGAGCAACTGAACTGAACTGAACTGATCAATGAAGAGCAGTCTTAACCAGTGGACTGCTAGGGAAGTCCTAGCCCTTAAAATTTTACTGTGAGTGATTCTAGGAATCTTTTCATTTCCCTAACATAATTAGACATTAAATTTAATAGAATTTCCTGCCTAATATATAATAGTACCAACTCAGATTATTAAGGATGATTTAAAAATCTACATGATTGTGTCATTCTAAAATTAGAGTTTATTTTGGAGTTACTTTTCTCATTTCAAAATTAAAAATCCATTTTATTAGCAAAAATGACAGTTGGGTTCGGATCATCAGTTCTAATCCAACATAGTAAGAAACCACTTTAATTAAAAAGAAAATAATCCAGTGGTAGCACCTTAGCTTAGCCTGGCGTGAACTGACTAAAGCAGAGAGTTGCCCGTTTGTGTTTATCTATCCACAGGAGATCCTAACCTAGATGGCATTCCAATTATGATTTGGGAGACATCTGATAACATCATCTGAAAAATTATATATTGGTTCTTCAAAAATAAATCTTAATTTTTAAAAAACAGATATATTGAAGTATAAATTACATACAATGAATTATAACTATTTAAATGTACAACTTGACAAGTTTTGATATATGTATACATCCATTCATTGTTACGCATGTAGATATCCAAACATTCTAGCACCATTTATTGGAAAGATTATCCATTTTCCACTTAACTACATATATACCTTTGTCAAAAAAACAGTTGTTCATATACATGTGGTCTATTTCTGGACTGGCTATTCTATTTCATTCATCTGTTTATCTGTCTTTGTGCCAGTATACCTCACTGTCTTGGTTACTGCAACTTTACAAAGTCTTAAAACCATATAGTTAGTCATCCAACTTTGTTCTTCTTTTTCAGTTCTTTTGGTTATGCTAGGGGTCCTTTGCATTTCCATATGAATTTTAGAATCAGTTTGACAGTTTCTATAAAACAGCCTGCTGAGTTTTTTTATTGGGAATGCATTGAATGTATAGGTCAATTTGGAGAGAACAGATGTCTTAACAATACTGGTCTTCAAACCCATGAGCAAAATATAGCTCTTCTTTTATTTAGGCCTTCTTTTATTTGTCTCAGCAATGTTATGTAGTTTTTAGTGTACAAGTCTTATGCATCTTCAATCAAAAAAATGTTTCATACTTCTAATGCTGTTGTAAATGTTAAGAAATTGGATCTTTAGATTGCAATAATTCATCTTTAACTATAGAATATTTGCATATACTAGAATATGGCTGTCTGTTTTGTGTATAGAAAAGTTTTAATGTAAAGAATCTGTAAAACTTACCATACTTTCAGTTCTGTTTCTTATTGACTAGGAGTAGAGTAAGTAGTCTTGGTGGAAAGGCTTCATCCAAATAGCTAAGCATTTCAGTCCTTATTTATGGTTACTTTTTCCCAACTACAAAGAAAATATGCTTCTCTCTCTAACTTTCTAATTAGGAAACCCATGAAAAATATATATTTCAGTTGCAATTTTGGATTCAAGTTCTATTTCTCTTGTAAATGAAAACATTTCCAGCTTTCTACCACAACCCTGGAAGGTGCTTAACCCTTTGTTCTGAAGGAATGAATAGTTAGCATCTGGGGCACAAGGGCTCTCTGAGAAGATGTTTTCTGCAGTGAAGGAGTTAGGATCTTTCATCTCAGCTCTGCCTGGGGTTCATAATTTCACTCAATTTACTACTTGGTATTTATTTCACAGGACTTATAAAATGAGACACCCTTGAGAATGCTTAAATATGAATGGATGGGAAGGAGCCAGTAGAGATGTGTTGGTTAAAGCTGAGAACAGGAAAAAGCAGTCATAGTTTAAGTGAGCTCTTTAAGAAATCAGAAGAGAATAGTCTGGGGCACAAATGGAAGGACTGGCCTTATATGAGGACAAGGTGGTCATCTCTTTCTCTAGAACTGGAGGCTGAAAGGGTGTAGCCAAGACTTTGAGGAAGTGGTGTGATAATGCCCACTTTCTCTGAGAGTGAAGGGTGGAGCAGTAAGGAGTACAGGAAGGCATAGTAGGAGGATCTCATTAAAGAATATATTCTAGATCATTTCCTATTAATGACAATTATATCTTTAGGCTACAAAACTATTCCTTTTCTACCCTCCCCTCAGCAGTGATATCCCAAACATTTGCCAAATCCTTGCTAGCACCACTGAGGACCCAGTGACATCAGAGACCATGAATAAATGAATTACAAACTCATCTTTTAAGAAAACAAATTGTTTGTATATAAGCATTGTGATTGTTCTGATAAGTTCCAGTTACATTGCAAGATCATAAGAATCAAGTACTAGGAATCATTTTTGTTGGGGTTCCCAGGTGGCAGTAGTGGAAAAGAATCTGCCTGTCAACGCAGGAGATGTAGAGATGCTGGTTCAGTCCCTGGGTCGGAAAGATCCTCTGGAAGCGGGAATGGTTACCTACTCCAGTATTCTTACCTGGAGAATTCTCTGGACAGAGGAGGCTAGTCGGTTCCAGTATTCTTGCCTGGAAAATTGATGGACAGAGGAGCTTGGCAGGCTACGGTCCACAGGGACACAACTGAAGCAATTTAGCACACATGCAGTTGGTTTTGTCACTATGATTTTAAGCACAAACTAATATAATAATTTCCATAATAGTTTAAAATTTCAATGTTGCTTTCTATCAAATCTTTAGGTGAGAAACAATTTCATTAACTAGACTCTCCCGACCAGCGATAAGTTGTTGATACCACTCTTGTCAACCATAAAATTATTACTTCATCTATTCTAAGATGTATATTTTTTCATTTTAATATCTTAGAAATCAAAGTGTATCTTATAATTGATGACATCTTCCAATTATAATTGGAAAAAATTTTTTTAAATACACCAAATATATAGATGGTTGAGATAAGAGAATGACTCTATCCTATCCTATGAGGCTGAAGGAAATTTCTACTGGGGAAAGGCCTTTGGGGACCCTTAGATCTACCATGCTGACAACTCTCTGGTCCTCTGAGATGGTTCTGTCTTTACCTCCTAAAAATTAGATAAACTTGTGAGCAAAATGAGGCATAGGCTTTTGCCTATAGATTCCCCTAAATGCAAATCCAAAATTCCTTGGGTAGTGCAAGTATCCTACCCAAACAAATAAGACAGACTTCTAAAAGATCTGGTTTGAGAAATCCTTGGTTTCCAAAAATATCTTCTCCTCAGGGTACACTATCTCCTGCTCTTTGCAAAAACTTCACTACAGTTTTTGGGCAGTATTTTAAAAATAATAATGTAATAATTTTTAAAAAAAGAAACAACATGCCCAGAGGGCCTTATTTAAAAGATGTGCATTTGCTAAAGAAAAAGGATAAAGGCTTGAAGCAATATTTCTCAAATAGTGTGTTCTAGACAACTGCATCAGAATCACCTGGGAAGCTAGTTAAAATGTAGATTCATAGGTCTCATGTTAGGGAATGTGCCACAGAAAATAGCATTCCTAACAGGCTGATTCATACACATATTGAAATTAGCAATCTTGGGCCTCTTTAAAGAATCTCATTACCTTAGAAGAAGTTTGTGTCTGGCAAACAGAGCCTAGGACATGAAAACCATAAATAAATGGCAAGGGCTTGTATTAATTATCTATTGCTACATAGAAGGTCACCCCCAGGGAGTTCCCTGGTGACACAGTGGATAGGATTCCAGGCGTTCACTGCCAAGGCCTAGGTTCAATCCCTGGTCAGGATTGAACCTGATCTAAGATTATTGTAAGCGGTATGGCATGGCAAAAAAAAAAAAAAATCACCCCCTAACTTAGCAGCTTAAACAATGAATATTTATTACCTCACAGTTTCTGTGGGTCAGGAATTTGGAAGAGGTTCAGCTGAGGGATTCCGTCTCGGGGACTCGCACATGCTTGCACTCAAGATGTCAGGCCCGGCTACAGCCACCGGAAGGCCGACTGGGACCGGAAGATGGCTCGCCCACGTGGTTCTCGACAAGTGACCTCCTTTTGCTCCTGTTGGCTGCTGTTTGGTGGCTCAGTTCCTCAACCAATGGGCCTCTCCGCAGGATTGCCTGAGTGCCCTCTTGAGCTTACCTCATGACATGGCCACTGCTTTCCCCAAGTGAATCATTCAAGAAAGAGCAAGGAGGAAACCTCAATGC
Organism: Aepyceros melampus; assembly: GCA_006408695.1. NCBI lineage: Eukaryota > Metazoa > Chordata > Mammalia > Artiodactyla > Bovidae > Aepyceros > Aepyceros melampus. Next base: position 504,319 of record SJXQ01010072.1, read on the forward strand.
CTTTAATAACCTCGTCTCCAACATCATGCCCCGTATCATCATATTCCGTGAGTCACTAAGTCCAGCTTACTATCAAAGAGAGGAGAATTAAGTGCCAGCTCCTAAGGGAGGAATACCAGAGAATCTATGGACATATCTTTAAATTACTACAGGGCTAATATTTCTTTGTGGTAGTACAGCTATGTGAAATGGCCCCTTGGTGTAAATTCTCCAGAAATGCCCACAACTTCCCATCCATTTTTTAGGAGGAGATTGGCAAAGAACCCAACCCTACAGAGGCTGTTTTATGCCAGACATGACTCACTTTTCTAACTGTGGATAGGAAGTAAATTCTGCCCCCCACCCCATACTCTTCTGAACCCTGCGAACAGGCTTTGGCTCAGCTAGTGGTTAAAATAGCTTAACAACCTGTAATCATAAATGTTGTAGAGCTATAGGAAGAGAGAAAAAGCTTGAAGTGGGTGTTATTTTCTCCCTCTGTGGTACCACATAGCAATGGAAATGCCAAGTGGAATTGCCCCAACTCCATTGAGACACAGCCTCTGGACCTGTCCATCTGGAGGGCAGCAATCCATGAAACCAACGGGGAGATAATAATTGACAATTTTAATAACAAATCCTTTATTTATAAAAATGTGGATTATAGCATCCAACTGCTATTAACACACCTAAACTATTTCCTTTAAAATTTGATCTATAGATGCCTGAGACATCTGTAGACTCTAGAAGCCTGTCAAAACTATACAGCTTCCAAAAGCATTTAGTTTGCAACCCAGCAAGTGGTTTAAGCAGTGGAAGCTTTGGGCTGATTCCAGGGCTGCTTAGCTGACAAGCTGAAGGGAAATTGAGTGCATTACAAGATGGAATCAAATTCTGATCTTTCTTCAAATGCCTATTGTCTGTTTTATCAAAGACATTCGATATTGACACAGTGCAGGCTATTGAGGCTCAATAAAATCTATTCTTCACTTTCTTTACCTCATCTGCAGACTGTTGACATTTTCTTTTATTTCACTACTGATGTTTTTCTTTTACATAGATTTTAGCACTGATGTTGTAATTGCTTATCACACAGCTGGCCCTGTTATGATGTTCTTGTGAATGTCCCTTCATTTTCCTGATGGTCCTGTGATCCAATCTACAATCCATTTAAAAACAAAACATTCATGTGCCATTTTATGCTGTGGCTCTTTTGGAGTTCTATTTCAGCTTCATTAATATTGATGCTGTCTGTCTCCTTGCTTATTTCAGAAGATTCTTTGAAATTAATCTTCAGAATTCGCTGTGATTTGTTGCTGTTTTGAACGTCAGCCCCAGTACAGCTTGTCTCTCGTTAATTTTGTTTTTCTTTATTTTTACGCGTCTGCTATGACTGTTCTCCTACTTGTACTACTGGTGTGTGTCAGGTCCTTTATGGAATCCTGGTTTCGCCTCTGCTTTTCACTGTGATTTTCCATCATTAGGGACCTCTTGAATAAAAATGTAGCCCTTGTTTCTGACAGAGTCCATGTTCCTCTTCTTTTCTTTCTGTGTGATTTTCCATCATTACGGTTCTTAAATTTCTTGAATAATGATATATACGATGAACAAATGGACAGAACAGTAATGGCTTCATCAGTGTTTTCTAAAATGTATCTGCAGCTTTTAGAGCACACAGTGCCACAGCAGAATCTGTACTATGTATGTAAAAGAATTTTTAAAATAGATTTTTGTGGTCTGTTGGTGACAATGCTACAGTGCATTAATAATTCACGTTCTTGCTTACAGCATCTGCTTGTTAGAATGGCAGTTCCACATAAGCCAGGTTGGAGAACAGCCTTAGGTCTGCATGTCTGAGATGTACAGGTTCATTGTCATATCTGCGACTTTTTTCCCATACCGTTTTCAAAAGCAACCAATATTTCCTTGACTGGGAATGTTGGAAATTACACTAATTTCAAAAATGAGGTAGATGAAGCCAAACTTTACTCATTTGAGTTATTTTTGTGTCTGCTGGGAGAATAATTTTATTGACCATTTCTGAATAAAACAGTTCATACTTCTAGTTACAAGTAGGCAAAGGAGTATTATAGGTGGTAAGAGAACAGAATTCAAATTTAACAACTACAGCTGACTAAAACCAAGTCAATAAATGCCAAGAAATAAGAGGCTAAGGTTAAAAATATCGACTGTCCAATCATTGCTGTAAAACTATGGAGAGAAAATCATGGTAAAATAAGAAAATAAACTGTTCACTATTGGTTAAAAACTATCTTTGCTTCATGCTCAGAATACTCATTACCAACTGAAGAATTCAAAATGAATTCAAGCAGCTTGATCTTTGAAAACATCATATGAGAAACTACCAACACATATACAGAGCTGATATTTCAGAGAGTTTTACAAATCTGTGATGCACAAATACTTTCAAAGGTTGACAAAAGAAATCTAGTGGCCTCCTTTAGATGAAAACCAATTTAATTTGGACATAAACCTAGAATTTAGAAATTTTGAGTTCTCAGTGTAATGTTAATACATTTCATTAGAATTGTACCAGTTCCTTTATCAATACTTTCCATATTTTAAAATAGAACCCAAAATGCCTAGAAAATGGAATAGACATCCACATGCAAAATAATGAAGTTGGGCCCCTCTCTCACATGATATTCAGAACCTAGTTTAAGATGGATTAAAGCCCTAAATGCAAGAGCTTAAACTATGAAACACTTAGACGAAAACATAGGAGTTAATCTTCATGACCTTGGGTTAGGAATTGGTTTCTTAAATGTGTCACATAAAGAACAAACAGCCAAAGGAAAAAAATAGATAAATTAGGCTTTACTGAAATGAAAAATTGGAGTGCTTCAAAGGACACTATCAAAAAAGAAAAAAGCCCACAAAAGAGGAGAAAACATTTACAAATAATTTATCTGATAGTGCTCTAGTACCAGAATATAAAAAGAATTCTTACAACTTAATAATAAAAAGACAGCCCAATTAAAAATGAGCAAAGGACTTCAATAGACATTTCTCTAAGGGGATGTATATCACGACCACAATGAGATATCACTTCATACTTGCTAGGATGGCTACAACGAAAAAGATGGACAGTGTTGGCAAAGATGTGGAGAAACTATAACCATCACACATTGATGATGGGAATATAAAATAGTGTGACCACTTTGAAAAGCAGTCTGAAAAGCGATTTCTGAAATAAACATAGAGTTATTACATGACCTAATAACTCCACTCCTAAGTGTGCATCTGAAAGAACTGAAAACATATTTTCACACAAAAATTTGTACACAAATGTTAATAGCAGCATCATTCATAATAGCCAAAAACTGAGAACAACTCAAATGAATGGATAAACACAATGAGGTATAGCCATACAATGGAATATTATTCAGCCATAAAAAGGAATGAAGTAAGTGATTCATGCTAAAACATGGACAAATCTTGAAAACATTATGCCAAGTTAAAGAAACCAGAAACAAAAGGCAACACATTATATAGCTCCATTTACATGAAATGTTCAGAATAGGTGAATTCATGGGGACAGGAAGTAGATTAGTGTTATTAGTGGTTCTCATCCCCGAGGACACAGGAGGATGGGAAGTTACTGCTAATGGGTGCAGGGTTTCTTTTTTGGAGTGATAAAAATGTTCTGTAATTATGTAATGTGATATTCACATAACTTTATGAATATACTAAAACCCACTGAGCTCTACACTTTAGAAGGGTGAATTTTATGATTTTTTCTTTGATTTTTCTTTCTGAATTCTTTATGCACTTTTTAAAAAAAGAATAAACAAATGCCATGTCTTTATGAAACAGAGTATTATGAGAACTGAAATACTCTATTAACATTAATAAAGTGGATTTTTAATTTGTATCAAATGAGGGTGATTGTTTAAACCTGGGAAAATACAATAGAATTGGGAATTGGGTATAAATCAATACTTGAAGGCCACATTCATATTGTCCAATGAAGAGAATACTCTTGTAAAATTTCTATTTGTAAACATCTGGATGCTGGGCATTAAAGTTTTGACATCTCATCGAATATTTTTATATTTAGACTTTAATTTCTTTCCCAGTGACATCCATTATTTGGTTCATCTTTTCAAATACTACATATTCAGTAAATATATGTGGAACTGTAAGTATTGACATGGTTGCTGGCTTATCTACATAATACTGAGTTCCAGTTATCACTCAAAGCAAGTAATCCTGGGAAAAGAAACACTCAATTCTGAATCTAGAGTGTAATGATGCCATGGTAGCATTAAATGTTGAAATATATTTCAGTTAAACTTTTTAGTTTAATAATTCACTAAGTTCTGATCAGAACTTAGTTTCAGTTCAGTTCAGTCGCTCTGTTGTGTCCAACTCTTTGTGACCCCATGGACTACAGCACGCCAGTCTTCCCTGTCCATCACCAACTCCCAGAGCTTACTCAAACTCATGTCCACTAGTCGGTGATGCCATCCAGCCATCTCATCTTCTGTCATCCCCTTCTCCCACCTTCAATCTTTCCTAGCATCAAGGTCTTTTCCAATGAGTCAGTTCTTCACATCTGGTGGCCAAAGTGTTTGAAGTTTCAGCTTCAGCATCATTCCCTCCAATGAATATTCAGGACTGATTTCTTTTAGGATTGACTGTTTGGATCTCCTTACAGTCCAAGGGACTCTCAAGAGTCTTCTCCAACACCACAGTTCAAAAGCATCAATTCTTTGGCGCTCAGCTTTCTTTATAGTCCAACTCTCACATCCATACATGACTACTGGAAAAACCGTAGTGTTAACTAGACAGACCTTTGCTGGCAAAGTAATGTCCCTGCTTCTTAATATGCTGTCTAGGTTGGTCATAACTCTTCTTCCAAGGAGCAAGCATCTTTTAATTTCGTGGCAGGAGTCACCGTCTGTGGTGATCTTGGAGCCTGAAAATATGAAGTCCCTCACTGTTTCTATTGTTTCCCCATCTATTTGCATGAAAGACTGGATGTCATGACCTTAGTTTTCTGAATGTTGAATTTTAAGTCAACTTTTTCACTCTCCTCTTTCACTTTCATCAAGAGGCTCTTAGTTCTTTTTCACTTTCTTCCACAAGGGTGGTGTCATCTGCATATCTGAGGTTATTGATATTTCTCCCAACAATCTTAATTCCAGCTTGCGCCATCCAGCCCGGCATTTCACATAATGTACTCTGCACAAGTTAAATAAGCAGAGTGACAATATACAGCCTTGACGTACTCCTTTCCCAAATTGGAACCAGTCTATTGTTCCATGTCCAGTTCTAACTGTTGCTTCCTAACCTGCATACAGGTTTCACAGGAGGCAAGTAATGTGGTCTGGCATTCCTATCTCTTGAATTTTCCACAGTTTGTTTTGATCCACACAGTCAAAGGCATTAGCATAGTCAATAAAGCAGAAGTAGAAATTTTTCTGGAATTCTCTTGCTTTTTCTATGATCCAACGGATGTTGGCAATTTGATCTCTGGTTCCTCTGCCTTTTCTAAATCCAGTTTGAACATCTGGAAGTTCATGGTTCACGTACTGCTGAAGCCTGGCTTGGAGAATTTTGAGCATTACTTTGCTAGCATGTGAGATGAGTGTAATTGTGCAGTAGTTTGAGCATTCTTTGGCATTGCCTTTCTTTGGGATTGGAATGAAAACTGACCTTTTCCAGTCTTGTGGCCACTAATGAGTTTTCCAAATTTGCTGGCATATTGGGTGAAGAACTTTCAGGACTTGAAACAGCTCCACTGGAATTCCATCACCTCCACTAGCTTTGTTCGTTGTGACGCTTCCTAAGGCCCACTTAACTTGACATTCCAGGATGTCTGGCTCTAGGTGAGTGATCACACCATCGTGATTATCTAGGCCATGAAGATCTTTTTTGTATAGTTCTTCTGTGTATTCTTGCCACCTCTTCTTAATATCTTCTGCTTCTGTTAGGTCCCTACCATTTCTGTCCTTTATTGTGCCCATCTTTGCATGAAATGTTCCCTTGATATCTCTAATTTTCTTGAGGAGATCTCTAGTCTTTCCCATTCTGTTGTTTTCCTCTATTTCTTTGCATTGATCACTGAGTCAGGCTTTCTTTCTCTTCTTGCTATTCTTTGCAACTCTGCATCCAAATGGGTATATCTTTCCTTTTCTCCTTTGCCTTTCACTTCTCTTCTTTTCTCAGCTATTTGTAAGGCCTCCTCAGACAACCATTTTGCATTTCTTTTTCTTCAGAATGGTCTTGATCACTGCCTCTTATACAATGTTATGAACTTCTGTTCATAGTTCATCAGGCACTCTATCTGATCTAATCCCTTGAATCTATTTGTCATTTCCACTGTATAATTGTAAGGGATTTAATATAGGTCATACCTGAATGGTTGAGTGGTTTTCCATACTTTCTTCAATTTAAATCTGAATTTGGCAATAAGGAGTTCATGATCTGAGCCACAGTCTGTTCCTGGTATTGTATTTGCTAACTGTATAGAGCTTTTCCATCTTTGGCTGCAAAGAATATAATCAATCTGATTTTGGTATTGACCATCTGGTGATGTCCATGTGTAGAGTCTTCTCTTGTGTTGTTGGAAGAGAGTGTTTGCTGTGACCAGTGCATTCTCTTGGCAAAACTCTGTTAGCCTTTGCCCTACTTCATTTTGTACTCCAAGGCCAAGTTTGGCTGTTAGTCCAGGTATCTCTTGACTTCCTACTTTTGCATTCCAGTCCCCTATAATGAAAAGGACGTCTTTTTTGGGTGTTAGTTCTAGAAGGTCTTTTAGGTCTTCCTAGAACTGTTCAGCTTCTTCAACATTACTGGTTAGGGCATAGACTTGGATTACTGTGATATTGAATGGTTTGCCTTGGAAATAAACAGAGATCATTCTGTCATTTTTGAGACTGCATCCAAGTACTGCATTTTGGACTCTTTTGTTGACCATGATGCCTACTCCATTTCTTCTAAGGGATTCTTGCCCACAGTAGTAGATATAATGGTCACCTGAATTAAATTCACCCATTCCAGTCCATTTTAGTTCATTGATTCCTAAAATGTCGGTGTTCACTCTTGCTATCCCCTGTTTGACCACTTCCAATTTGCCTTGATTCATGGACCTAACATTCCATTTCCTATGCAATATTGTTCTTTACAGCATCGACTTTACTTCCATCATCCATCACATCCTCACTGGTATTGCTTTTGCTTTGGCTCTGTCTCTTCATTCTTTCTGGAGTTATTTCTCCACTGATCTCCAGTAGCATATTGGGCACTTACTGACATGGGGAGTTCATCTTTCAGGGTCCTATCTTTTTGCCTTTTCATACTGTTCATGGGGTTCTCAAGGCAGGAATACTGCAGTGGTTTGCCATTCCCTTCTCCAGTGGACCATGTTTTGTAAGAACTCTTCACCATGACCTTTCCATCTTGAGTGGCCCTACACAGCATGATTCATAGTTTCATTAAGTTAGACAAGGCTATGTGGTCCATGTGATCAGTTTGGTTAGTTTTCTGTGACTGAGGTTTTTATTCTGTTTGCCCTCTGATGAATAAGGATAAGAGGCTTATAGAAGCTTATGGAAGCTCTCTGACAGGAGAAACTGACTAAGGAGGAAACTGGCTCTTGCTCTGATGGGCGAGGCCATGCTCAGTAAATCTTTAATCCAGTTTTCTGTTGTGTTCCCTTCCTGATAAAGAATCAGAAAATGGCAAATGATCCCAATTCATGATCTTCCTCCAAACTCCCGGGAATCCTCTCAATTCATCCTTGCATTCCTCTCTTTCTGCTCCCTACAAACAAGGCCATCAAGTCAGCCAAACAATTTCTGGTGAGCAGCTGAATTCTAAGGTTACCATCTGGTCTCATGGGTCTTAGTACAGGGTGATAGACTCCTGATGAAGGCACATCCAAAGAGCCTAGAAGTCAGCCCCTCACCGTGATATACTACCTTACTGTGTCCAGCCACTGAGTCTGAAAGCCTGAAAGCAAAGTCCATTTTGTATTGCTAACCTTACCACACTTTTTTGCTCCCATTATGATTTATGGGTCACCTTCTGGCCAACATAACCTTGTTCCTTGAGGGAGAGCCTAAATACTTTAGTGATTTACATGGTGCCAGTCGGTCCTTTCCTCTACAATAAAATAAGCTAAGAAGGCCAGCAGCAAGTTGCCCTCTTGCACAGCACTTCAGAGGGGACAGGATAGTTGGGTACAACTTCTAGAGAAATTCAGCCAAATTAATTTGTAGTATTTACTCACCATCAGATGGATTTTCTGGAATCACATGCTTCCTGGATACAATCTTTATGTTAATAACAGCAGAAATAGGAAATATGCAGGGGCCAATATATTTTCATTATTCTTGAAAATAAAATGCCCACTGGAATAAGAAGGGCTGTAGAACAGTCTTCTTCCTAGTTTTACACATGAAAGACTTCTATATGTAAAACACCTGTAGAGCATAGATTATCTAATATGTTTTCTACAATTCCACTACCCAGTAGATTGCTTATTCCTTCATGAGCCTGAGCAAACATTTGAAACAAATGAGAGCCAAGCATTTGTAGCCTGGAGTCTGAATGCCACTAAACACATTTGGTAGCCCTGAAAATCCTGCCTCATTTTTTTTTTTTTTAATGTTGTCCGTGAGAGTGAATTAATTCTCTCCAAGCAATGGAATGAAGCAGGGTTGGAAGTGGGTTCCAGCTGGTGTATCCTGTTCTTCATAGAAATTTCGGGGCCATGAGAAAAAGTTCTTTTTTCCTTTTTAAAGAATCCTACTGGATTTTATTTGACACGGAATATAATACAGCTGTAGGAATAGCAAACTGAAAAAATACAAAGCAGAGAAGACATGGTTCTACCTAATTTATAATTAAGTAACAGGAGGGCAAGTCATTAAACGCATAACAAAACAGTTGAGCTTAATGAAAAAATTCTCTTTTCCCAGTGCATATACCTTTGGAATTCCCAGTCTCTGCTGTCCAATGAATATGCCTGCTGTGCTCTGAGCCTGTAAGAGAAGCAAGGGAAGCGAAAAGCATGTTGCAGACTCCCCATGCAACAGCTCTCTGTTCAAAAGTAGCAGATGACTGCTTAGCTTGACATTGTATGCAAAGAACCATAATGTGGTTCCTGCAGGTGGCACAGTTATCCATCATAATATCCGAGGCCAGATTTTCCACTTTTTCTTTCTACCTTTTCACTTCAAAGCGCTTTTCACCACAGTGCTGCTCAGGAAATCCACGACCATCCCTGGCGCTGTCTGGAAGTGCACATCTGTCTTCTGGCCACTACAAGAGAAATTTCTTAACCTGCTACAAAGATGGGGAGTTTTCCCTGGGCCAAGCAAGACCACACTTTCCCTACAAGAGACTTAACCCAGCAACTAGAGCATCTCATGAAAAACAATAGAAAGATAACTCAGCCTGCCCTAATGAGGCAGCCCCAGCTCCTCTGATTCCTTCTGCTGCATGAGTGAGAAGTACCAAAAAGGAGCAAAATATCTGAACGCTTTGAACAAAGACCCAAATCATCTCACTACTTAAACGTGGGGAAGAGAAGAAAACCCATGGCTTTAATCACAGTGACCCTGCTCACAGGTAACTGTATTCTAATAAGTTTCTTGACTTTTGACAAGAGTATCAGCTCCTCCTCCATGGAGAAAGAGGCAGATGCCCCTCTCCCTTGTTTTAGTTTACAGAACACACAATCCTAATGCAAGAAGCTATCTTTCAGCCCCAGATTAGCTTTGGCTACACAGCCCCCACCTCCATGCCTTGCTCTAGTCTGAATTCAATACGTGGTGAAGTAGATACTTAGCACTCAGAGTGCTGTCCTGAGAAAGATCTGGGCAGGCACCAACCCCAGACCTGACAGGATTCTTGTCTCTTCCAGGAACCATCTGATGGTTCCTTTCACAGGATCTGGGCCCAGTGCCCTAACCAGTGCCATCAGCCACTTTGCTTTTTGCGTTCTGCCTTTTCCTAATCGCCTAGAGACTGAAGTAGGAGAGTTCCATCTCTGGTTTCAAAATTCCTTGGAGGAATCCTGTACTGATCGACTGATCTTTCACATTGATGAAGATGGGGCCTTTAACCTTGACCTTTTTCTCAGCCCCTTATAGTATTTCTGAAGCCCTTTTTTAGGTGAGTTACAAAGGCTTTTAAGGAACATTTGCTTTTTCAGCAATTCATTCATCTTAGTCCTCATAGCATGAGTTCCATCTTATTATGTCAGCAACTCACCAGGGGCAAACAGAAAAATTTCTGATGTTTCAAGTTCGAAGTTTATGCCTCTCTGTTGCATCTTCCATTGAGTTGCTAGTTTTTTTTTTATTCTGGAAGCCTCACACTCCCCACTCCCGTGCCTGGCAGAGATGAAAGGCAAGTTCTAAATCCAGTGAGTAATCTTACCTTTACCTACATACACTATCAGATCTTCCCATTATCCAGAATCTCTCAGCTCATCCAAAAATGACAGTTTTCTCTCTAAAGGCAGCAGCATGCCATGAGATGGAGATAATTCTCTTACATGCACTAATAAAGAAAATGTAACAATAATATCAGGAAGACCATCAAATCATAATGGAAACTGAAAAACAGTGGCATCAAGCTACAGACAAAAATTAAAGTCTTTGAAATTCTGGCAGAGCTCAATCTCTCTCAAAACATATAAAATTCAACACCATGCCAAAATTCTTGAATCACAGTGAAAATTTATAAAAACCATATGGTGGCAGAGCTCTTCAAAAACAGTCCCCTGCCCAGGACATGTGTGTGGCATCAGGAGGATAAGCTAGCTTCCATATGATGAGCCAAAGTGAAGGTGTACAGATGATTACAAGCCAGAACAATTGCTAGAAGAGTAGTCACTGACACTCTGCTTCAAACAGTGTGGCATCTCAGTGGAATACTGGAGAAAAATCAATGACAGCTCTTCTCGAGTAAAGATTTTGAGTAGGGGACAAATTTAAAGGACAGAGTTACAGACAGTAATAGGAACTGTGAGTGGTGGTGGCTGCCATACATTTTAACAAGAACATGTGAGCCATATATGGGAAGAAATGCTTTACAACACTGCTGTTATTAGAGGAGAGTCACTATCTTTGACATAACTGGATAGTGATTGATCCTGTTAAGGAGACTTTTCTCCCCCATATTTCCACCAAAAAAAAAAAAAATAGACAAAACAAACAAACAAACCCACACCCCAATGCACTGGGTAGCAATGGTTTGTATTTCACTAGATGTTTCATGATTTTTAAATTGAAAATGCAGTGATAAAATTTGAAAGGATATTAAATAAACCATCAGGTTGGTCTTATTTGAATAATCAGAGCAGAACAGTCTGTTGAATTGTTTCTTCACTGAATGCTTCCCATTTAATAATGGTAGAAGATTGCATTAATGTTCTCAACTACTCACCACACCTCCTGTAAGAGAGTTATATATACTACATATTTCCATGTGACTTGCAGTCCCTTCATATAGGAGGTGCATACTTCTTTATTTTGTTAACATTGGACTTAGCCATGTGATTTGCTTTGGCTAGTGAAATGTGAGGTGCAACTGACCATCTAAACAGAAGCTTAAGTGCCATTGCACACCAGCTATTACACTCCTTTCTGTCTACCACAACAATGAGTGTCCTTAACAGGTGCTGCTTCTTCAGCTTGGATCCTGAAATAAACACACATTGAGCACAGCCACAGGTGACACAGTCCATGAGTGAGAAATAAACCCTCGAGCTACTGAGGTTTGTGCATGTTTCTCATTGCAGTATAAACTATCAAAATTCATTCATACAAAAGCACGTAGGGAATTCCCTGGCAGTCCAGCAGTTAGGACTCCACACTTCCACTGAAGATGGTCCAGGGTACCAAGATCTCACAAGCTGAGCAACACAACCAAAACAAACAAGCAAACAAAAAACATGTAAATTAGTACAGCAGCTCGGAGAAGGCGATGGCACCCGCTCCAGTGCTCTTGCCTGGAGAATCCCATGGACGGAGGAGCCTGGTGGGCTGCAGTCATGGAGTTGCTAGGAGTTGGACACGACTGAATGACTTCACTTTCCCTTTTCATTTTCATGCATTGGAGAAGGAAATGGCAACCCACGCCAGGGTTCTTGCCTGGAGAATCCCAGGGATGGGGGAGCCTGGTGGGCTGCCGTCTATGGGGTCGCACAGAGTTGGACACGACTGAAGCGACTTAGCAGCAGCAGCAGCAGCAGGACACAGCTATCTGCTAGCAATATTTGTCAACTATGCAATATATATATATATATCTCAGATGAAGTGCTAGAATGCAAATAGCTTAGATAAAAACATGCCTCACAAAGAAATATAATTAATGTTAATCTTAATTTTCTCTTAGATTTTTCACTTATTTGAAAGGTTTCTAACTTATTTGAAAGGTTGTAGAGTATAATATATCCAGCTTCTCCATCTTCATTAAAAAGATTTTCAAGTATTCTACTCGAGTCAAATTAAGACTGTTATCAACCTAATATCTCTCTAAATATAAACCATGTGGTTACTTTTAAGGGAATCTTCATTTTTGGTCAAAATATTACTAATTTCCAGAATAATTGTATAGATTAAGAAGTGAATTTAGGGCTTACCTGGTGGCTCAGTGATAAGGAATCTGCCTGCCAATGCAGGAGACACTGGTTCGATCCCTGATCTGGGAAGATTCTACTTGCCTTGGAGCAACTAAGGCTGAGCGCCACACTATTAAGCCTGTGCTCTAGAGCCTGGGATCCACAACTACTGAAGCCTGCACCCCAGTTTCCATGCTCCTCAACAAGAGAAGCCACTGCAATGAGAAGCATGCACACCACAGCTAGGAAGTAGCCCCCACTTGGCACAACTAGGGAAAAGTTCACGCAGCAGTGAAGATCCAGTGCAGCCAAAAATAAATAAGCTTATTTAAAAAAAAAAGAATTTATGTTTATGGGTTTGAGTAAATCATTCAATCGCTCTGCAACATTCCAAGCAGTATTAGAAGCAAAACCATACGTTAGAACAGAGCACAAAAGCACTAAGAGCCAGACAGCTTTCTATGGGTTTTTACAGCTAATGAACTTTCAGACCATAATTAGTTCCTCTCTCAGCTATATTTTATGCTAAGAACCTATTTTTTAGAATTTCTAGGCTTGACATCTTTAAATCTTCATCTTTGAGTACTTTAAAGATGTTACTCCACTGGTTGGCTTGTGTTTTTGCTTACATTGTTTCTGACAAGAAATGATCTGCTCTATCTTTGTTCCTCTGTACTTGTGTTTTTCCATCCCCTTTGTTTGCTTTTAATATTTTCCCTTTGTAACTTGTTTTAATGACTTTGATTACGATGTGACCGTGGTGTAGATTTCTTTGTGTTTCTTGTGCTTGGGCTTGTTGAACTTCTTGGATCTAGTTTTTATCAAATTTGGAAAAATTTTGGCTCTTATCTCTTCAAATACTTTTTCCTGTCACCACTCCGCCCTTCACCTTTCCATCAAGGCTCCAATTACATGTATGGTAAGCTGCTTGACGTTAGCCCACAGCTCACTGATGCTCTCTGGTCCTTTTCTTCCACCAGACTTACTTTTGTCTGGGTTCATTGTGCGTAGTTTATATCACCATGTTTTCAAACTCACTCCTGATTTTCCCCCAGTATCTATTCTGTTAATTAATCCTATCCAGTGTCATGGTTTTCATCTCTGAAAGTTCAGTTTGTGTCTTTTTTCACATCACTGTGTTTCTACTTAGCATGTTCTGTCTTTCCTCTAGATCAGGATCGGTCCTTTCCTCTAGATCATTTCCGTTTGGATGATTCTTTGTCTGGGGGGCTGTCCTATGTATTGCAGCATGCTTAGCAGCATCCGTAGCTTCTACCCACCGCACGGCTGTAGCACCCCACCCTCAAGCTGTGATAATTGAACTGCCTCCAGACATTCCCAAATGTTGGCTTGGAGGAAAAATAAGTCCTCTCTTAAAAACTGCTGTAGTAGATTTGGGGACATAGTGATACGGTTATGAGAACTATTCAAATGCCATTGTCTACTAATTCTATCATCCCTGTCTGTTTTCTCCCAATTTCTGTTGATTGAATTTTCTCTTTAGAAATTTCCTGCTTCTTCACATGCCTGATAGCTTTTTTTATTATATGCCAGACATTGTGAAGTTTTCTTTGTTGGTAGTGTGTATTCTCATATTCCTATAAATATTTCTGAGCTTTGTCCTGGGATGTAGCTAAGGTACCAGGAAAAAAGCTTGATCCTTTCAGGGCTTGCTTTTAGCTTCATTAGGAAGGACCAGAACAGCATCTAATCTAGGGCTAATTTTGCACTGCTACTGAAATGAGACCCTTCTGCATGCTCTACCCAATATCCCTTGAATTGTGATGTTTTCCAGTTTGGTGGGTGGGCATTGGCACTATTTGTGGCACTGAGTGAGCTCCTTACTGGCGGTTCTTCACGTGATCTAGTATAGTTTCCTCAAATGCATATGCTGGTAAGCTCTCAGATGAATACTTCCAGGAGCACCTCTGGACATTTGGGGGGTTCTTTCTTTCTGAGAAGTTTTCTCCTTTCTGGTTCTTTGTTCCGCAAACTCTAGTAGTTTGGGCCTCTCTTAACTTCATCTCTCCAACTCCCAGTTCCATCTGCTCCACTCAAAGATCATTGCATTCTGCTTGGGTTCTCCTCCTGCACTACAGCCTGAAAACTCTCCAGGAACTAAACTGGGATAATTGTTGAAGTCACCTGCTATGCTTCCCATCTCTCAGGGATCATTGTCCTTCATTATCTCATGCCTAACATCTGAAAAATAATTATTTCATTTATTCACTATTTCATCTGATTTTTTAAAGTTGTTTCAGGGAAGTGGGTCAGTCTGGCTTTTGTCACCCCATCTTGACTGGAAATGAGTACCTTTTTTGTTTTGTGGTTGCGCTTGGTCTTCCTTGATGTGCGTGGGCTTTCTCTAGATGCAGCGAGCAGGGACTACTCTTTGTTGAGGTGCACAGGTTTTTCATTGTGGTGACTTCTCTTATTGAAGAGTACAGGCTGTAGGTGCACAGGCTTCAGCAATTGCAACATGATGGCTTAGTAATTGTGGTGCTCAGGCTTAGTTGCTCTGTGGCATGTGGAATCTTCCTGGACCAGGCTTTGAACTCATGTCCCCATCATTGGCAGGCAGATTCCTATCCACTGAGCAACCAGGAAAGTCCAAAATGAGTACTTTTTTTTTTTTTCAAAATGAGTATATTATTTACATGGGCATTAAACTTTCTGAATTATTGAATTTCTGAGAATAACTTACTTTGCTCTCACTCTTGATTGGAAAGTTTGAATTAAAATAAAATTCTATTTCACATAATTTTCACTACAAACTAAAGGCATTTCTCCCTTGTTTTGAGCATCCAGTGTTGTGTATGGGAAGTCTGAGGTTTGTTTGATTCTTAATTCCTTTGTAAATAACATTTATTCTTTCTGTAAGATTTTAGAATGATCTCTTGACCTAGTGTTCTGAAATTTCAGAGTGATCTGTTTAGGTACATATTTCAAAAAAATAATAGCTGTGAAATCATGAGTTAACTAATTTTAATTTTATAACCCATTATAAAATAAGCATATGATCATTAAGATGAAAAAACATTTATCATCCATTTAAAATCATCTTTAGGGAGACATATGGATATTTATGGCTTCCCTGGTGGCTCAGCGGTAAAGAGTCTGCTTGCAATGTAGGAAATGCAGGAATCTTGGGTTCTATCCTAGGGTCTGGAAGATCCCTTGAAAAGGAAATGGCAACCCATTCCAGTATTGTTGCCTAGAAAATTCCATGGACAGAGGAGCCTGGCAGGTTACATTCCATGGGATCACAAATTGTCAGAATGACTTTTCGATTAAGCACACACGCACACATGTATATTATGGCTGATTCATGTTGAACAGCAGAAACCAACACAACATTGTAAAGCAATTCTCCTTCAATTAAAAATTAAAAAAAAAAGACTGGAAGCTACCCAACACAATTATCTTTAGTATCACCAGTGTTATGTCTTCTACCTTTCAGAAAACTTTGGATTAAAGCATAGTGTTAAACAGCAAAGGAAACCATAAGCAAAACAAAAGACAACCTACAAACTGGGAGAAGATGTTTGCAAATGATGCCACTGACAGGGGATTAATTTCCAAAATATACTAACAGCTCATATAATTCAAGTAAAAAAACCCAAACCCAACCAGAGTAGGAGGCCTAAATAGACCTTTCTCCAAAGAAAACATACGAATGGCCGATGGGCACAAGAAAAGATGTTCAACATCACTAATTACTAAGAAATGGAAATCATAACTACAGTGAGGTATCACTTCACATTAGTCAGAATGACTATCATTAAAAAGTCTACAAATAGTAAATGCTGAAGATGGTGTGGATAAAAGGGAACCCTTCTACATTGCTGGTGGGAATGTACATTTGTGCAGCCACTATGCAGAACAGGATGGACATTCCGTAAAAAGTAAAAATAGAGTTACCATATGATCCAGCAATCCCATTCCTGGGCACAGAAAAGATGAAAATTCTAATTCAAAATGATACATGTACCCCAAAGTTCAGGGCAGCATTATTTACAACAGCCAAAACATGGAAGTAACCTAAGTGTCCATCAGTAGGAATGGATGAAGATAGATGTGTGTATATATATATATATATATATAATGCAATATTAACTCAGCCATAAAAAAAGAATGAAACATTGCCATTTGCAGAAAGGTGAATGGACCTAGAGATTATCATACTGAGTGAAGTCAGACAGAGAAATATTATATCACTCATATGTGGAATCTAAAAAATAATACAAATGAATTGATTTACAAAACAGAAACAGACTGACAGCCATAGAAAACAAACTATGGAGAGGAGGGATAAATTAGGAGTATGAGATTAACAGACACATGCCACTACATGTAAAATACAAAGACAGCAAGGATTTACTGTATATACCACAGGGAACTCTATTCAATATCTTGTATAAACCTATAATGAGAAAGTACTAAATTATAAATAGATGTCTGTCTATATGTATAACTGAGTCACTTTGCTGTACATCTGAAATTAATACCATACAATATTGTCAATCAACTCTACTTCAATTTTTAAAAAAGCACAGTATTAAGAAAATTTATAATAGATCATCAGGGAAAACTCAGAATAGGTGAAGATTATTAGGTATCTCCTCAATGGTTGTGGTCTAGGTGATCCTTTGGGGTTATCTTATTATATAGCTGTCTGTGTTTTCACGATCCTTGGGCAGTTTTACATACAACTCTGTAAGTTGTAGAAAACTGATGCAAAAGAGCTTATCTGTAGACATGACAATAAATCATCTCTGTTGAAGGTGCAATTGATTGTCACTGTGTAAAAGAGAGGGCTTCCCAGGTGAGACTAGTGGTAAAGAACCCACCTGCCAATGCAGGAGACATAAGAGACGTGGGTTCATTCCTTGGTCAGGAAGATCCCTTGGAGTAGGGCATGGCAACCCACACCAGTATTCTTGCCAGACAGAGGAGCCTGGTGGGCTACAGTCTGTAGGGATACAAACAGTTGGACACAACTGAAGTGACTTAGCACACATGTGAAAGAGATGATTCCAAACATTACATTTCCTATAAATATTATTTTCTATTACATTTCCTATAAATATTATTTTCTATTACATTTCCTATAAATATTATTTTCTCATTTATTGGTAATCTCATTTCAGCATTTCTGACTGCTGTTATACGTGTTTGTTCTTTGAATTCTCCTTTGAAAAGGTTTTAATCTCTTAGTGTTTCCTTCATTAATTATTAATGAGTTAAATAAGATCTTTGATCTTTATGTTTTTTATTTACCTGAAAAATCATGATTTTGCCTTATTTTTAACTATATTTTATTAATAGCATATATTAATTATTATAATGTTCATTATTACTATATTTATCATGTTTGAGAGGATTTGGAGAACACTTTAAACTGGCCTTTGGAAAAGTATACTTTTTTATATGGGTGAGAATTTTTTATTTCACTTCATGAATACAGACTTTAAGAAATAAGATAACAAGGCTATTTTTTAAGATATAAAATAACAATCTACACATGTATAAAGTATATAGCAGGTATCTTTGAGTCTCTAAAGCTCTAGAGAAATAGTGGCATTAAATATATAATAAAATAATCCATCAGAGGAATGCCCCATGTTCTAACACCTAACGGTAGTCATGAAGTCAATATCAAATGATGTTTGGCTCTCAAGGGCATCACTTCATTAAGAGACAATTTCAGTGCAAGTTACATGGACTGATGCCTTTGAATAGATTGATACAGATACACTTACAGGGAAGTGGAATATTTGAAAAGAAGGATGTGGGCTCACATTTTATTAATGCCTATTTTGAACTGTGGTGTTGGAGAAGACTCTGGAGAGTCCCTTGGACTGCAAGGAGATCCAACCAGTCCATTCTGAGGGAGATCAGCCCTGGGATTTCTTTGAAAGGAATGATGCTGAAGCTGAAGCTCCAGTACTTTGGCCACCTCATGCGAAGAGTTGACTCATTGGAAAAGACCCTGATGCTGGGAGGGATTGGGGGCAGGAGGAGAAGGTGACGACCAAGGATGAGATGGCTGGATGGCATCACTGACTCGATGGACATGAGTCTGAGTGAACTCCGGGAGTTGGTGACGGACAGGGAGGCCTGCTGTGCTGCGATTCATGGGGTCGCAAAGAGTCGGACACGACTGAGCAACTGAAATGAACTGAACTGATTGCTCCTTTGCATTTTTGGGTTGAGGTCTGCAAATTTCCCTCTCAAACAGATGGATATATTTCTCGTCATTCTGATGAGGTTGTAAAGGCAGTCAATTCACTGTTTGCAAACCTTGCTTGTTTGATCTTAAGTTCCTGGGATAAGAGATAAAAAACAAAATAAAACAAATCTGGTTTCCTTAGTAAAAGATCTCTTCCTGTCTCTATCCTGAAACTAATGTTAGTTTTATTAAACAGCTGATGAAGGAGTAGAGCACATAGAAAATCTTTGTTTACAGCTCAAAACAGAGGAGACCTTCTGGATCCTATTTCACTGCCCCCACCTTTGACCACGATCACTTCTTTTAATTGAAGTATTGTTGATTTAATTTTTTTTACCTTGCTTAATTTTTTCTGAACTTTTTATTTTATATTGAGATATAGCTGATTAACAATGTTGTGGTAGTTTCCGGAGAACAGCAAAGGGACATAGCCATACTCGTCCTTGTATCCATTCTCTCCCAAACCCCCTCTCTCATGCAGGTGAAACAGAGTGCATTTTTGCTAAGTCCTGGCTTTGAATCAAATTCTCTATGAGAAATCTGGCTGGCCACCCATTTATAAACAAAGTTTTGTTGGCACACAGCCACATTCATTCATTTACATATAGAGTTACATATACATAACAGAGACGAATGACCCACAAACCTAAAATATTTAATATCTGACCTTTTGTAGAAAATGTTTGTTGACACTTGTTTTGCAATATGACATGAAGCTGATTTCTCATGTTAACCGTAGATGAAGATTCTACTACTTTTTAAATTTGAGATGGTTAGGGTACAATGGATGTACAGTACCATTTGCAGGGAAATGGGTGTACAATACCATTTGCAGGGAAAGAGGGAGCTTCTTCATTTGGGAAGACTAAACGGCATAGTGTTTAGTATCTCCCACTGGCCTTGAAGTTAGAGTGCCCTGGGTTTGAATCCACACTCTATTTACAGCTGAGCGAGCTTGATTAGTATGTTAAACCTTCCTAACCTTTAAATTCCCTAAGCCTCAGTTACCTAATCCATAAAATAGGGATAATGATATCATATATGCTAGGTGTAAGAATTAAATGAGCTATACAATACCGTGGCTCAGTGACAAAGAAACCTGCCTGCCAATATAGGACACACAGGAGACGCAGGTTCAGTTCAATCTCTGGGTCGGAAAGATCCCTGGGAGGAGCAAGTGGCAACCCATTGCAGTATTCTTGCCTGGGAAATCCCATGGACAGAGGAGCCTGGTGGGCTATAGTCCACGGGGTCAAAAAGAGTTGGAGACAACTCAACAACTGAACACAATATGTAAAGAGCTTAATAACCAGGACATAGAAATCCATATTGTTATTGGACCTGGGCAAACTCTAGAAAGCACAGAAAAATTAGATCTGTGCCTGCTTTTGTAAACTTTTAAATAAAGTTCAGTATCTGTTGCCAGCCTACTCACTATTCCAACGAAATTCTCTTCTTCCTACTTAAGAGGTAAAGCACTTTAGTTAGTTGGGGGCACTTCAAGAGCAAATCTCGCTAAGGTATCCCTAGCAAAATCTCATCCTTATTATGGTAGACCGACCGTTTAAAAAAAAAGGCCCAATCATTCTCTTCTAGGTCTCCATACCTCTTATGATGTGACTTTCAATGTAGAGGTGGAATCTGTTTTCCCTGGCTTTGAATTCCTCCTGGCCTTGTTACTTGCTTAACCAGTAGAATACAGCAGAAGTGAATGTGCCAGCTCTGAGTGAAGGCCTGCAAGAAGACTTAAATGCTTCTGCTTGCTCTTTTGAAACCCTGCCTTTACCACGATGACAAGCATGGGATCCTGCTGAAGGACGAGAGTGCCAAGATGAGCAATCTCATCCATGAACATCTGGCTTCAATCAGCTACCAGGTGACCAGCCGGCTGATCACAGACTCCAGTGATTCCAGCTGAGATCAACCAAGACCAGCTCAGATCAGCAGAATTATCTAACCAGTTTATAGATTCATGAGCAAAAATACACATTTATTGTATGTCAAGATAAATTAATATCTGATCATTTCTATCATTGTAATCTTGGCTACTGAATGATTGTTCTCTGCTGTTATTTGCTAGGGGAGTGCTGAGCATACATATCTCATGCATAAAACTAGAGCGATAATCTGAGAACATGGATCTAATTCGGCCCTGTTGTATCAGGACGCTGCTGAAATGACTGATCCACATGCATACTCAAGGAGAGAATTTCCTGTGAAAAACTTGAACATAATTCATACCTTTTGGCTACAACCAGTAACTGAATCTTGAGAACTTTTAAAGAAAAGAGATAGGTAGTCATTCTATTTACAAGACCAGTTCTTAGAATAGGGACCATTAGAAACAAAATGTTTGCATGACAAAAGGACTTCTGAGTCCCCTCTGGTTGGCCTCTTGTTTAGAAATAGTAGTTAAAGGAACAAAACTGAATACTGCTAGAAAATGCACTGTTCCTTGGGACTCTAACAAGAAGTGACATGATTATATTATGGCATGCTTTTTCCAAGGCAGTTACAAAGAAAAAAAAACTTTCTTTCTGGGCCTCTGGTGTTCCCTTGTGATTTTGAGCTTGACTATGCCTTTGCCTTTCCCCTGTACTGCACTCTGCCACCCTGTGTCATTTTAAGCCGGTCATTTAATATGTACTAGGAAGTTGTTGGATAAGCTTTCATGTCTCTTCTATCCCATGTCAGTCACAGATACAATTTTTTGCTTACCAATTTTTGTTCTCAGTCATCAAACATTTATTTCGTATCTATGATGTTCCAGACATTTTACCAGTCACTGGAGGTACAGCAGTGAATAATGAAACATAGCCTTTGCCCTCACATGAATAATGATAACAAAAATGACAGCAAGCATATCATTAACAATAACTGATACCATACTACATTATAGGCTCTGAAACACTTTCATAGGCATTTTTTATATTTGACCTTCACTGTGGTGCTCTTAAATGGTTAGGACAAGATACCATCATCTGCATTCTACATATGAAGTAACTGAGACCCCATAACATTAAGTAACTTGGCCAAGCCTATAAGAAACTCATACTACCACTTAGGATTTAGAAATTTCAATCTCAATTATTAAAAATATATATACATATATTATATTATGAAATGCTTCAAACTTACTAAAAATAGTAGGATGATAAATCCAATATATCTAAAACCCCAAATTCAAAATTATCAATACTTTGACCATATTTCCTTCATCTTTCCTCCTTTTCCTTTACAAAAATATTTCAAGAACATCCCAGAGATCATGTTATTCATCTCTTCATACTCAACACAAATCATTAAAAAATAACACAAGCTGGAATCAAGATTGCCGGGAGAAATATCAATAACCTCAGATATGCAGATGACACCACCCTTATGGCAGAAAGTGAAGAGGAACTAAAAAGCCTCTTGATGAAAGTGAAAGAGGAGAGTGAAAAAGTTGGCTTAAAGTTCAACATTCAGAAAACGAAGATCATGGCATCTGGTCCTATCACTTCATGGCAAATAGATGGGGAAACAGCAGAAACAGCGTCAGACTTTATTTTTTTGGGCTCCAAAATCACTGCAGATGGTGACTGCAGCCATGAAATTAAAAGACGCTTACTCCTTGGAAGGAAAGTTATGACCAACCTAGATAGCATATTCAAAAGCAGAGACATNTCATGGCATCCGGTCCCATCACTTCATGGGAAGTAGAACTTCAGGGGAAACAGTGGAAACAGTGTCAGACTTTATTTTTGGGGTGTTCCAAAATCACTGCAGATGGTGACTGCAGCCGTGAAATTAAAAGACGCTTACCCTTTGGAAGAAAAGTTATGACCAACCTAGACAGCATATTCAAAAGCAGAGACATTACTTTGCCGACTAAGGTCCGTCTAGTCAAGGCTATGGTTTTTCCTGTGGTCATGCATGGATGTGAGAATTGGACTGTGAAGAAGGCTGAGGGCCAAAGAATTGATGCTTTTGAACTGTGGTGTTGGAGAAGACTCTTGAGAGTCCCTTGGACTGCAAGGAGATCCAACCAGTCCATTCTGAAGGAGATCCGCCCTGGGATTTCTTTGGAAGGAATGATGCTAAAGCTGAAACTCCAGTACTTTGGCCACCTCACGCAAAGATTTGACTCATTGGAAAAGACTCTGATGCTGGGAGGGATTGGGGGCAGGAGGAGAAGGGGACGACCGAGGATGAGATGGCTGGATGGCATCACGGACTCAATGGATGTGAGTCTGAGTGAACTCCGGGAGTTGGTGATGGACAAGGAGGCCTGGTGTGCTGCAGTTCATGGGGTCGCAAAGAGTTGGACACAACTGAGCGACTGGACTGAACTGAACTGAACTGAATCTAACTCTTTGCAACTCCATGGATTGCAACCCACCAGGATTCTCTGTCCCTGGGGATTCTCCAGGCAAGAATACTGGAGTGGGTTGCCATATCCTCCTCCAAGGGATCTTCCCAACCCAGGGATCAAACCCAGGTCTCCCATACTGCAAGCAATTCTTTACCAACTGACCCACCAGGGAAGCCCCAATTTAAGAATAAGATGTAACAGTTATAAATATTTATGCACCCAACACAAAAGCACCTCAATATACAAAACAAATGCTAATATATATAAAAAGGTAAATCAACAGTAACACAATAATGGTGTGGAACTTTACCACCTCACTTACACCAACGGACAGATTATCCAAATAGAAAATTAGTAAGGAAATACAAGCCTTAAATCACACATTAACCAGAGGGGCCTAATTGATATTTATAGGACACTCCATTGAAAAGGAGCAGAATACACTTTTTTTTTTCAAATGCACATGGAACGTTCTCAAGGATAGATCACATCTTGGGTCACAAATCAAGCCTCAGTAAATTTAAGAAAATTTAAATCACATTAAGCATCTTATCTGATCACATCACTATGAGATTAGATATCAATTACAGTGGAAAAACTGTAAAAAACTCAAACACATTGAGACTAAATAATATACTTCTAAATAACCAAGTGATCACTGAAGAAATCAAAGAAAAAATAAGAAAAAAAACATAGAAACAAATGACAATCAAAAACCTATAGGATGCAGCAAAATTAGTTCAAAGAGGGAAGTTCACAGCAATACAATACTACATCAAGAAACAAGAAAAACATCAAGTAAACAACCTAACTTTACACCAAAAACAACTAGAAAAAGAAGAATAAAAAACACAAAATTAGTCAAATAATAAATCATAAAGATCAGAGCAGAAATATATGAAAAAGAAATGAAGAAAACAATAGCAAAGATCAATAAAACTAAAAGCTGTTTCTTTGAGAAGACAAAATTGATAAACCATTAACCAGACTCATCAAAAAAAGGGGGGTGGGAGAAGACTCAAATCAATAAACTTAAACATTAAAAAGGAGAAGTTACAACAGACACCACAGAAATACAAAGGATCATAAGAGACCACTATAAGAAATTATATGCCAAAATGAATACAGTATTGTAAAGCAAAACAAACTAAAAAAATAAAAATTAATTTAAAAAAAAAAGAAATTATATGCCAATAAAATAGATAACCAGGAAGATATGGACAAATTCTTAGAAAATTTCACCAGTCCAAGACTGAAGACTGCCTGCAATATTGGAGACCCAGGTTTTAAACCTGGGTTAGGAAGATCCCCTGGAAATGTAAATGGCAACACACTCCAGTATTCTTGCCTGGCAAACCCCATGGACAGAGGATCCTGGCAGGCTATAGTCCATGTGGTCACAAGAGTTGACATGACTTAGCTACTAAACCACCACCACCACCAAGACTGAACCAGAAAAAAGTCAAAAATGTGAACAGACCAATCACAAACACTGAAATCAAAACTGATCAAAAATCTTCCAAAAAGCAAAAGCCCAGGGCCAGATGGTTTCATGGGCGAATTCTATCAAATGTTTAGAGAAGAACTAACACCTATCCTTCTCAAACTCTTCCAAAAAATTGCAGAGGAAGGAACACTTCTAAACTCATTCTACAAGGTCACCATTACCCTGATACCAAAATCAGTCAAAAATATTACCAATTTCAGGCCAATATCACTGACAAACATAGATGCTAACATCCTCAACAATACACTACAATAGAATTCAACAACACACCAAAAGAATCATACACCATGATCAAGTGGGGTTTATCCCAAGCAAAAATTCTTCAGTATATGCAAATCAATCAATGTGACACACCATATTAACAAATTGAAAAATAAAAAGCCTATGATAATCTTGATAGATGAAAAAAAAATTTTTTAACAAAATTCAACACTCATTCATGATTTTAAAACACCTCTCCAGAAAGTGGCCATAGAAAGAACTTACCTCAACAAAATAAAGGCCATATACAACAAGCTGACACCAAACATTCTTTTCAACAATGAAAAACTGAAAGCATTTCCTCTAACAAGACAAGGGTGCCCACTCTTGTCACTCATCAAAACATAGTTTTGGAAGTCCTAACCACAACAATCAGAAAAGAAAAAGTAATAAAAGAATCTGGACTGGAAAAGAAGAAGTAAAACTGTCACTGTTTACAGATAACATGATACATACATGTGTGTGTGCATGCTCAGTCACTCAGTCATGTCTGACTCTATGCTATCCCCTGGTCTGTAGCCTACCAGGCTTCTCTGTCCATGGGCTGTTCCAGGCAAGAATACTAGAGTGAGTTGCCATTCCATTCTCTAGGGGATCTTCCTGACCCAGGGATTGAACCTGCCTCTCCTGCCACTCCTGCACTGGCAGGTGGAGTCTTTACCCAAGCCACCTGGGATACCCAGGTGGAAAATACTAAAGATTTTAGGATTTAGCCGCCAGAAGATTACTAGTATTAATCAGTGAATTTACTAAAATCGCAGGATAAAAAATTACTACACAGAAACCCCTAGCATTCCCATGCACTAACAACCACAAATCAGAAAGAGAAATGAAGGAAACAAGCCTATTCACCATTGCAAGAAAAAGAATAAGTACCTAGGAATAAGCCTACTTAAGGATATAAAGACCTATGTACAGAAAACTATAAGGCACTGATGAAAGAAATCAAAGATGGCACAAACAGATGGAAAGATAGGCTATATTCTTGGATTGGAAGAATAAATATTGTGAAAATGACTATGCTACCCAAAGTAATCTACAGATTCAATGTAATCCCTATCAAATTACCAATAGCTTTTTTCACAGAACTAGAACAAAAATTTTTACAATTTTTTTAGAAACACAAAAGACCCAAAATAGCCAAAGCAATCTTGAAAAAGAAAAACAGAGCTGGAGGAATCAGCCTCCCTGACCTCAGACTATATTACAAAGCTACAATCATCAAGACAGTATGGTATTGGGACAAAAGTAGAAATATAGATCAAAGGAACAAGATAGAAAACCCGGAGACAAGCCCATGCACTTGTGGGCACCTTGTGTTTGACAAAGAAGTCAAGAATATACAATGAAGAGAAGGTAGCCTCTTCCGTAAGTGTTGCTGGGAAAACTGGACAGCTATGTGTAAAAAAATGAAATTATAACACTTCCTGACACTATACAGAAAAATAAAGTCAGAATGGGACCTAAACTTTGATCCATTTTGAGTTACCTTTTGCATACAGTATAAATTGGGGTTCAGTTTCATTCTCTTGCATGTGGATATCCAATTCTTCCCACACCATTTCTTGAAAAGGCTGTTCATTTCCTATTAAATTGTCTTGACATCCTTGTTGAAAATCAATTAACTATAAGTGTAAGGATTTATTTTAAGTCTCTAATTCTATTTCCTTGATCTATTTGTCTACATTATGCTGATACCACACTGCAGCTTTGCATTAAGTTTTGAGATCAGGAAGTAGGAATCCTCCAGCTTTGTTCTTCCTTTTCAACATTGTATTTGATATTCAGAGTCCTTTGACTTTCCATATGAAAGTTTGGATAAGTTTGTCAGTTTGTATAAAGAAGACAGCTTGGAGTTTAAGGGGGAATGAATTGAAATTATAGATGAATTTGGGGGTTATTACTAGGAGATCCAACCAGTCCATCCTAAAGGAAATCAATCCTGAATGTTCATTGGAAGGACTGATGTTGAAGCTGAAACTCCAATACTTTGGCCACCTGATGTGAAGAGCTGACGCATTTGAAAAGATGCTGATGCTGGGAAAAATTGAGGGCAGGAGGAAAAGGGGACAACAGAGGATGAGATGGCTGGATGGCATCACCAACTCAATGGACATGAGTTTGGTAAACTCTGGGAGTTGGTGATGGACAGGGAGGCCTGGCGTGCTGCAGTCCATGGGATCACAAAGAGTTGGACACGACTGAGTGACTGAACTGAACTGAACTGAACTGAACTCTCTTGAGAATTTTAAGTCTTCCCATTCATAAACATGTAAGTCTTTACATTTATTTAGATCTTCAATTTCTTTCTACAATGTTTTGTAGTTTTTAGTGTGCAAGTTTTACACTTGTTTGATTAAACTTATTCCTAAGTGTTTTATTCTGTTTGATACTATTGTCAGTTGAGTTATTTTCTTAAGTCAATTTTGTATTGTTGATTTCTGGTGTGAAGAAATACAATTGATTTTTATATATTGATCTTGCATTCTGTAATCTTGTTGAACTTATTTATTAATTCTAATACCTTACTTTCTTTTTTTAATTAAAGTATAGGTGATTTATAATATTGTGTTAGTTTCAGGTGCCCAGAACAGTGATTCAGTCTTTTACAGATTATATTCTGTTATACATTATCTTCTCTTCCTTTGAGAGACTAAGAGGGAGAGGAAGCTGTCTAAATGGTTTCATTTATAATTGAACTCTAGGTTTCCCTGGTGGCTCATCTGGTAAAGAATCTGCCTGCAATGTGGAAGACCTGGTTTCAATCCCTGGCTTGGGAAGGTCTCCTGGAGAAGGGAAAGGCTACCCATTCCTGTATTCTGGCCTGGAGAATTCCATGGACTCTATAGTCCATGGGGTTGCAAAGAGTCAGACACGACTGAGCAACAACTTTCACTTTCATAGGTTATTACAAGATATTGGATAATAGGTAATAAAAACAAACAAATCTTTGCTCCTATCTATACTGAATACAAGTAATAGTATTCAGTATCTGTTAATCCCATATTCCTGATTTTTCCTTCCCCTCGCTCTTTCTGCTTTGGTAATCATAAGTTTGTTTTTTCTGTCTGAGAGTCTGTTTCTATTCTGTATATGCAATCATTTGTATTATTTTTAAGATTCTACATATAAGTGTTATCATATAGTATT
The DNA here is from genome assembly GCA_006408695.1 of Aepyceros melampus. Taxonomy (NCBI): domain Eukaryota; kingdom Metazoa; phylum Chordata; class Mammalia; order Artiodactyla; family Bovidae; genus Aepyceros; species Aepyceros melampus. The sequence continues at coordinate 532,406 of SJXQ01010072.1, forward strand.
TATCTTTCTCTGACTTATTTCAATAAGCATTATATTCTCTGACTCCATATTGCTGCAAATGGCAATATTTCATTCTTTCATGAATGAGTATATTCTATTGCATGTATATACCATGGGCTTCTCAGGTAGCACTAGTGGTAAAGAGCCCACATGCCAATGCAGGAGACTAAGAGACATGGGTTCAATCCCTGTGTTGGGAAGATCCCCTGGAGGAGGTCATGGCGACCCACTCCAGTATCCTTGCTTGAAGAATACCGTGAACAGAGGAAGCTGAAAGTTTGGAGTCCACAGCGTCTCAGAGTCAGACATTATTGAAGTTACTTAGCATGCACACATACCTCAATAAAGCTGGAGGAGAAAAAGCTAGTGAGATATAAATGATGGAATGAAATGAACATTCATTGAAGACCTACTACATGCTGCTGTAGTGAAATCTGTCTACATTCATGCACACATACATACACACATATACAATCTCATTAATCTTCATGTGGTTCCTGTCTCTTACAGGTCCTACATTTTCCATTAAACCTGATCTCTCACCAGAGTTCCCCAGCATGAATGTTCTCTTTAGGGAAGTACCTTCAGCCCCAACTCACACCTGAAGAGGTCTACTCAAACGCTTTGACTCACGTTTTCCAATTTAACAGGTACCTATTGAACTGTTACCAAGTACAATGACACAGACATGTAGAAGATTGGGTCCCTTGCCTAAAAGAGCCATCAGTCTCATCTGAGAAACCAAGTAGATGCTAAAGAACTAGCTACTTAAGGATGAAAAGTTATCTACAACTTAGACCATATAATTTGTTGTCCAAACCAATTCATTTTTGAGACTGTGAAAGGGCTATTAATAATTGTGCTGAGGTAATAGGAATAAAGTGGGCAAGAAGTAGAAATAAAGTGGGTATATGAATCCCATAAAGAGAACAGGTCTGCATTACTGAAGAACACTTTGTTTGCTGAAGAGTAAGAAGGACATGGATTTGCCACATGGGACAGGAAGTGGGGCAAAGCTAAATCAGTCTGCATGGTGGAGACGTTGATATTTTCAGGGGAAAACTCAGAGCAATGGGATAAAGTCAAGAGGCTAGGTGCAGCTAAAAGAGCTTCAGGGAAAGAAGCCCCTGTAATGAAAGCAGCAGAGAATAGGTTTGAAGAAATCAAATCAAAGTCAATTATGCATTTTAAATTGCTTATTTTGAGGCATATAACTACCTTCTGGCTTCTCTCCCACAAAAATCCTCAGTAAAAGCTACATTTCTCACCGCTACTCTTTTGTAAGTAGACTCCGGGGAAAATTGGGAGAGATTCTGAGCTCTGCTTTGCGGTTTAAGTGGAGCAAAAACACAGACACTGCCAGAGCTAGAGGACAGAGAACCACCACATCTGGTTAATCAACAAAAGCAACTCTTTTGCGTATATATCCTATACTGATAAACTTTAGCAGCTTTTTGCATTTTCATTTGTAGAGACCAGCCTGAGCAGCCTGAGGTTGTAAAAATTGTTTCTAGCCCTGATTTGTTCCCTAGCCTATAATCAGTCTACCATGAGAGGCGCCACTAGGGACATAGGTATGAGAACAGTGTCTTCTGACTTCTCGGGAGCATTCCAGGGAACAAGGAGAAAGGTTAAAAGTTTATTAGGGGCTCTAAAGAAACAGACCTGCGCCCACGGGCTCTTTGTTAATCTTAAATCAGGGCTATTGTCTTAAGAGGAAAGAAAAACACAGAGGGGAACCATACTCGCATCTTAAAAATACAGCCCCCAGGAGTCAAGCTAAAAGTTGATTGCCTCGGGCCATTCAACTAAAGCAGCATAATTGTAGGTTAGTTAGCTATTTAGGCCTAATAACGAATGAACCTATCCCCGGAAAGGCCACAGTTTGTAAACCAATCAAAACACTCCATCTCAACTGCACCTGTTTATGATTTTTTGCTTATAAACTGCTCTGTAACAATTGTTCGGGGTTCATCTCCTCGGGTGGAGATTGAACCCCGGCGCGTCGGCTTAATAAATCCTCTTGCTAATTGCATCGAGTCCGAGTCTCGGTGATCTTGGCGACGACGGGTCCTGGGCAAAGACCGGGAGGTCTAACACATTCATCTTTAAACAAGTTTCATTCCTTATACAGTTCCAAAGTGTATGATATAGACTATAGGTACCACAGGGAACAATCTAGGAAGGAAGGAGTTTGGGTCAGAAAAGGCTTCTAAGAGGCTTAAGAAAGAAAAAGAAGGGAAGATGATCCAAGAGGGATAGCATGAGCACAGATGGTGATAAAAATTTTGAGCTGGGTATTAACAGGGAGAGTGAGGAGACCAGTCTCTTTGGAAAAAAAATGTTATACTGAGGAGCAGGAACAATGCCAGGGAAGCTGAATAAAAGTTTCAGTATCTTTAGTCAGCAGAGTTAGAGAAGGGAAAAAGCACCAGCTGCAGCCTATTCACAAAAAGCCACAGTGCTGCCTTTCATCTTGATCTATACGCTTTCAGTCATTTGACCTATTTTTTTTTTTTTTTTTTTGGCTGCACTGGGTCTTTGTTGCTGCGTATGGGCTTTCTCTAGTTGTGGCGAGTGGGGACTACTCTTAGCTGTGGTGTGTAGGCTTCTCATTGTGGTACTTCTCTTTTTGCAGTGTGTGGGTCCTTCATCTGAAGCACATGAGCTTCAGATGTTGTGGCTGGTGCTCAGGCTGAGTTACCCCATGGCACGTAGGAATCTTCCCGGAGCAGGGATCAAATCCATGTCCCCTGCATTGGCAGATGGATTCTTAACCACTGGACCACCATAGAAGTCCTTGGCCTGTATTTTTAACAAAATATGGAACATAAGAAACATAATCTACATGTAACTTAACCATATGTCACAAACATCTCCCATTCATTAAGCATCATCCTTCTACCATTTGATTTTTATTGGCTCTTTTTCACTCTTTCACAGATGAAGTATGCATGAAGTTTATGAGCAAGAGAACTGAGGTTGTCACCAAAAAATATTCTGAAAAGAAGGTTGGAGCAGTGGAAGCTAGACGTGGAAGGCCCATTCAGGGGCCAGTGTAATCTTCTACAGCCTGTGGAAGCTCCTAGAGAGACTGTGAGAAATGCAAAATGTGCTAGCTCTCAAGGGCAGCACAACAAATGCACACAAGAAGATGTACAGTGCACAGCACCACAGGGGTGAAGCCAGAAACTAGCTCTGCAAGAACTCATAAGAGGATGGGAGGGGGTCTGGCAGGGCCTCTCAAAGGAAGGGAGCGGGGATTGGCACATGGGACAAGGGGGCTCAGCAAGTACAGGCTGTCTTGAAAGAGCATGACATGCACTTAGGCTTCTTCCCTTCTGTCTGTTGTCTATTAGTCTTCATGTTCTGTTCTTTAAATGAGAGTGAAAATTTCTCTTCCCTACTCCTCTTTCCATCGGGAGACTGTTCTCACTTACTTTCCCCGACCCTCTCGGGAAAAGACCAGCCTGAAGAACCTCCAGCCACAGGGAGAATGACTCAGCACAACTTTTAACTGATTCCAAATCCTTGAAGATGATCTTTGATGACTTCACATTTCATTCACCACCCACTTCATGCTTAATCAGCTGGGCTTGTAAGGCCTTTCACTTTAAAACTTAACACACATACATGCACAGTTTCTTTGGCAGCAAATTTCTGCTTCACCGTCATGGTCTAGCTCATTTATCTGTGACATTCTCTGAGAAAATTTCCCCCAACTTCTTTTCTTTCTTCCCACCCCTCCAAAGTAATGGCTTCTTTCTCTGAGCCTGACAGTCCTAGTCCCAGTCATTGTCACAACCACACAATGTGATAGACACCACACGAGGTGCCTGCTATAGTCTCAACAATATGCTCTCCAAAAGCAGGAATCCTGCCTCCTGGCCTCTGTGGCCCCAGTACCTGGCCTAAAGGAACTCAGTATTGTTAAATAGACACCAACTTGAAAAAATAAAAGTGAAAGAAAGGGTTAGGGGACATCAGATATCCTCGGGCATAGACTCAAGAGTCCTCAGCTCTGAGTAACTTTTTTATATAATCACATCAGAAATTTTTTATGACACTATTTTCCATTCAACTGCCTCCATGTCCTACATGTTCCATATAAAACCACCATCTTATTACCACTTCCACCCACACCAAAAACCTGCAGCTATCTCAATGAACAATTTTTCATATCAGCAAAGCTCGGAAGTGCCTGTCTCTGCTTTCTCATTCAATGAATATTTATTAAGCAACTATTATATTCAAGGAACAATCTCTCTTGACATCCCCTGCAGCGCCCTTGAGACCCATTGCTTCAGACAAACAAAGGCGCTATTATAAACATACACCCAGACACTGAATAATGATGGATGAGGATGCATCCAGCTTGCTTTCTGCAACTCATACTTTCAAAGTCATTACATCCTGTACTTCGTGTGTCCCAGCTTTCCTTGTGCCTTTTAAACTTTATAACTTGGAATATCTGCATGATGCAAGCCATCTAGAAACAACTTTTTAAAGTAAGACTATTAAAGTTTGGGGAAACTTTGTTGTACTTGAAGCATATGTGTTCAATCGTGTCTGACTCTTTTGCAATCCCATGGATTGTAGCCTGCCAGGCTCCTCTTCCATTGGATTTTCCAGGCAAGAATCCTGGAGTGGGTTGCCATTTCCTCCTCCAGGAGATCTTCTCGACCCAGGGATTGAGCCTATGTCTCCTGCACTGGCAGATGGTTTCTTCACTGCTACGCTATGTTGCACATATATTCTCCTTTCAGGTACTATGATTAGTGATAAGTGGCTATAATACATATGCATATGTATTGTACAGTGTACAGTGTATCCTCATGAGAGGTTAACAGGCAGAAAGTCCAGAGGTCTCCAAATGGAGGAAATAGGCTGCAAGTGTCAGACATTTTTTTATCTTTCTTTTAAGTGGCAGGAGGAAACAAACTACTGTTATATTTTTTTCTGCTTGTCTACACAAATTTAAAAAGAGGTTTCTCTGAAAATTCTATGCCACCTAATGACAGCTGGTTCCACCTGAACTTAACTTTTCTCAAACCTTGAGCTAATCAATGCATTTTTCTTATGGAAATATTTCTCTTAAGCTATGTTAAGGTACTATGTATTTACCCTTGACTCTGTCTTCAAGTTGGTTCTGCCTAAAGGCTCAGAACCAGTGTTATACTGATACATTGTTCTCCTAATCTATGTTAATGAAACTATATATTTGTATGGAAATCTGCCTTTCCTTAAGATTCACGTCAATCGTTTTTATGGCCTGGGATGACTCACCTGGTGCCAACATTATCTCAAAATGCATCTTGTGGGTGAGGGGCCTGGTGCCATTCTCTGAGTTTTGAGATATTTCCTTTCTTTATTAGCAGACTGCTAGAAGCTACATAACATCCAGCTAAAGACTAGCTGGTGGGGTACTCTTTCTGTCGCCTTCTGATGTCTATGTCAGATGATTTCTCTATCTCTTTTATACTTTAATAAAACATTATTACACAAAAGCTCTGAGCAATCAAGCCTCGTCTCTGGCCACAGATTGAATTCTTCTCCTCCGGAGGCCAAGAAGCCCAAAGTCTTTTGTGTTCCAGCAACAACCTTTCACTCAAACCAGCAGAATGGAACTTGTCTGCTTAACAAAGCACATCACACTCTCTCCTAAAACTAAACTACATTGAAATAGAAATTCAGTTTCTAACTCAATAAAGAAGTTTACAAAGTTGGGTCTATGTAGAGAACAGAGCTGGTGTTGAAAGGTTGTTGGAGAAGGGACAGGCTACCCATGGGGTCTCAAAGAGTCGAACACAACTGAGGGATTTACATTTTCACTTTCTCCGCACTATACAGTAGGACCTTATTGTTTATCTATCCTATTTTTGGTAGTTTGTATCTGCTAATCCCAAACTCCTAATTTATATCTCCCTACCCTCCTTTCCCAAAGCCTTTGACTGTGTGGATCTGTTAGACCTCCCGGTCTTTGCCCAGGACCCGTTGTCGCCAAGATCACCGAGACTCGGACTCGATGCAATTAGCAAGAGGATTTATTAAGCCGACGCGCCGGGGTTCAATCTCCACCCGAGGAGATGAACCCCGAACAATTGTTACAGAGCAGTTTATAAGCAAAAAATCATAAACAGGTGCAGTTGAGATGGAGTGTTTTGATTGGTTTACAAACTTTGGCCTTTTCGGGGATAGGTTCATTCATTATTAGGCCTAAATAGCTAACTAACCTATAATTATGCTGCTTTAGTTGAATGGCCCGAGGCAATCAACTTTTAGCTTGACTCCTGGGGGCTGTATTCTTAAGATGCGAGTATGATCCCCCTCTGTGTTTTTCTTTCCTCTTAAGACAATAGCCCTGATTTAAGATTAACAAAGAGCCCGTGGGTGCAGGTCTGTTTCTTTAGAGCCCCTAATAAATTTTTAACCTTTCTCCTTGTTCCCTGGAATGCTCCCGAAGAAGTCAGAAGACACTGTTCTCATACCTATGTCCCTAGTGGCGCCTCTCATGGTAGACTGATTACAGGCTAGGGAACAAATCAGGGCTAGAAACAATTTTTACAACCTCAGGCTGCAGATGCAATTAGCAAGAGGATTTATTAAGCCGACGCGCCGGGGTTCAATCTCCACCCGAGGAGATGAACCCCGAACAATTGTTACAGAGCAGTTTATAAGCAAAAAATCATAAACAGGTGCAGTTGAGATGGAGTGTTTTGATTGGTTTACAAACTTTGGCCTTATTGGGGATAGGTTGATTCGTTATTAGGCCTAAATAGCTAACTAACCTACAATTATGCTGCTTTAGTTGAATGGCCCGAGGCAATCAACTTTTAGCTTGACTCCTGGGGGCTGTATTCTTAAGATGCGAGTATGATCCCCCTCTGTGTTTTTCTTTCCTCTTAAGACAATAGCCCTGATTTAAGATTAACAAAGAGCCCGTGGGTGCAGGTCTGTTTCTTTAGAGCCCCTAATAAATTTTTAACCTTTCTCCTTGTTCCCTGGAATGCTCCCAAAGAAGTCAGAAGACACTGTTCTCATACCTATGTCCCTAGTGGCGCCTCTCATGGTAGACTGATTACAGGCTAGGGAACAAATCAGGGCTAGAAACAATTTTTACAACCTCAGGCTGCTCAGGCTGGTCTCCACACTGTCTAGGTTTGTCACTGCTTTCCTTCCAAGGAGCAAGCATCTTTTAATTTTATGTCTGCAGCCACCGTCTGCAGTGATTTTGGAGCCCAAGAAAATAAGGTCTGTCACTGTTTCCATTTTTTCCTCCATCTATTTGCCATGAAGTGATGCAACTAGATGCCATGATCTTAGTTTTCTGAATGTTGAGCTTTAAGCCAGCTTTTTCACTCTCTTCTTTCACTTTCATCAAAAGGCTCTTTAGTTCCTCTTTATTTTCTGCCATAAGGGTGGTGTCATCTGCATATCTGAGGTTATTGATATTTCTCCAAGCAATCTTAATACTAGCTTGCAGTTCATCCAGCCCAGCATTTCCCATCATGTACTCTGCATATAAGTTAAATAAGCAGGATGACACATATAGCCTTGACCTACTCCTTTCCCAATTTTGAACTAGTCAATTGTTTCATGTCTAGTTCTGTTTCTTCTTGACCTACATACAAGTTTCTCAGGAGGCAGGTAAAAGTGGTTTGGTATTCCCTTCTCTTTAAGAATTTGCCACAGTTTGTTGTGATCCACACAGTCAAAGGCTTTATCGTAGTCAATGAAGCAGAAGTAGATATTTTCCTGGAATTCCCTTGCTTTTGGTATGATCCAGTGGATGTTGGCAATTTGGGCTTTGGTTCCTCTGCCTTCTCTAAATCCAGCTTGTACATCTGGAAGTTTTCAGTTTATGTACTGTTGAAGCCTAGCTTGAAGGATTTTAAGCATTACCTAGGTAGCATGTGAAATGAGTGCAATTGTGCAGCTGTTTGAACATTCTTTGGCATTGCCTTTCTTGGGATTGGAATGAAAACTGACTTTTTCCAATCCTGTGGCCACTGCCAAGTTTTCCAAATTTGCTGACATATGGAGTGCAGAATTTTAACAACATCATCTTTTAGGATTTTAAATAGATTTAAATATATCTTCATTTAAAAAAAAAAAGCATGGTACTTTATATACCATAATGTCAGATCAGAAGCCATGTAACTTGTGTCTGAGAATTAAATTGCTTTTTAGAACTCCAAATAAAACAAAACGAACTTTTTTAAAATTGCAGAAATGACACAGATTCATCATAGAAAAAAGGAAGAGAAAAAATAGAACAAAATAGCTCAATCAAACTTAGTTATTTCTTTCTATGAATGTTTTTAACGGAGCTGAGATCACACCGCACAAAAAAATTTGTGCTTTACTATTTCAAATGCTGTAAGTGCACACATTTTCCTGTGTTTTAACAGCTCCTTGTCCAGAGCATTTTAATGATTCTTTAAAACTTTACTGAGTAGGTATACTATAAATTATATAACATTGCCCATTGTTGAAAATTTGTGATACAGTATTTCAAATTTTAAGATTGGATATTTAAGCTATGATGTATATGATTTTCCCAAATAATTTAGATGACAAAACATACTAATAAGGGTCAGAAACACCTAAATAATTTTTATTATATATAGGCTACTGGGTATGAGTTAATTCTCTAGAGTTAGTATACTCAGTGGCTTGACAGTATGGTTCTGCCATAGAGAGAGCCCCTCTGAGTTATATAGTCTTCACAACATATGAAATTTTCCTATCTACTCAATGAGAATAAGAGTTATACTTACTAGGTAATCACTAAATTAGTGTCATTAAAGTACTTAGTGCAGTGTTTGTCACATAATAGTCAGTAAATGTTAGCTATTTAAGAACAATTACTGCTGTTATTAGTATTTTTTATTTGAAATTATTGGCAGTCATTATTGTTGTTATTAGTAGTAACTTATTAATCATATGATTTTGCTGGGCTGTGGCTCTATTGTCAAAGAGACCAAATATATTTACTGATTAATTTAGACCTAACCAATTCTTTTAAAATACATCATTTAAGGAGAAAATAATTTTTCATTTTGGGATATAATTTCAGAAGGCAGCTATAGAAAGTTCTTTTCTGGTGAAGTCACCACTTAATTGAAACAGTCTGTCTCAGGAAAAGACCCTGATGCTGGGAAAGATTGCAGGCAAAAGGAGAAGGGGGCAGCAGAGAATGAGATGGTTAGGTAACACCTTTGACTCAATGGACATGCATTTGAACAAACTCTGGGAGATAGTGAAAGGCAGAGGAGCCTGGAGGACTGCAGTCCATGGTGTTGCAAAGAGTCAGACATGATTAAGCGACTAAGCAACAACAACCATCTTAAGACTGGTAGAGAGCGAAGGAATAATTTTGTGTTACATTTCTCCTCTTAGTCCAACCAGATTATCAGGTGACTTTCAACTATTCTTGAACGTCTCACCCACTGGGGAACTTCTTACCTACCAAGGTAGCTCTCACACTTAGAAAATTCATTTTATATTGAGCCAAAATATGTCTCGCCGTAGCTTCAATATATTAATAATAAGCCCACACAGATCACCTCCAACGAGCTTTAACATTGAAGCTTCAAAACAGCAAATTGATGGGGGATCACAACTTCTAATGGATTTACTTCCGAGTTTAAAAGAGGCTGCTGAGAGTCCAAAGGCTGTAAAGTCAATTTTCTCACTACTGGTGAGAAACTGAGAAGACTAATGTATTGATTTGGAGTAGGAAATGGTAACCCACTCCAGTATCCTTGCCTGGAGAGCTCCATGGCCAGAGGAGCCTGGCAGGCTACAGTCCATGGGGTCGCCAAGAGTCAGACATGACTGAGCGACTAATGCCACGCCACACCATGTATTCATTATCGTGTGTGCTTTTCTGCAAACTGAATAATCTAAAATAAAAGGAAAGCTGAATGATTTTTCTTGGGAAAAGTTTTTCTAAAGCTAGAATTCTAAAAAGAGCTTTTTAAAAGTTCATTTGGAAGCTCCTTGACATTTCATGTTTCATCTGAGGAGCAGAATAGGGGATGGGTGGCCTTGGGACAAGTTTTGGTGGAGTTGGTAAGCTTGTAGCTCACCTTCTGAGGGCATCTGCTTCTCCATAACTGAACCACTTTCTACAAGGAAGTGAATGCTTAACTATTAAGAAATTGACATCAAATGGCAACCTTGGTAAACAAGGGCCTATATAAGTCACAAAATAGTATCTCTTGATACTGTCGATCGTTATCTCTATAGATTTATTTTATAGCCATCAGGCATACATACCATATTCACATTATTAGAAAAGCAGAATTTCTCTGCATAAAGATAACCTGACTGGAGTTGCTATTATTTTTCTACTTGCCATCTTTAGCACAGAAGCTGGTAAGTAGCTCATACTCAATAAATACTCTGGCTGACTGGATAACTATCCATTCCTGGGAGTCACAGATAAATGCCTAGTCCCTCCAACATCTGGTTTCCCTGGGAACTACTCAGACTTTGGAGACCTGCTGTTTATTCTCTCAGCTCCTTTCTCCCCTTCCACTGCCATCACTTCTTTCCTTCAGGCTAACTATCCCGTTTCCTCATCTCTTTCTTATAACTCACAGTTTCAGACCCAATTGTCCAAGGAAATTCCAAATGTGCCTTTATTTGTTTGCTTTTAAAGAGAGAGGATCTCATTTCTGTGTCTCTAAGACAGAAGAATAAGAAGCTCCTACACTTTGTGTGGAGGTGAACTCATATCTGGACAGCGTTCTGTAACAGTAGGGGTTTTCAAATTGCGAATCACAACCCTTCACGGAATTGTGAAATCAACTTAATATATCATGATCCATATTTTTCTTTTAAAAAAGAGTAGACATATCAATGGCTTCCCTCATAGCTCAGTTGGTAAAGATCCATCTGCAATGCAGGAGACCCTGGTTTGATTCCTGGGTTGGAAAGATCCGCTGGAGAAGGGATAGGCTACTCACCCCAGTATTCTTGGGCTTTCCTTGTGGCTCAGCTGGTAAAGAATCTGCCTGCAATGTGGAGAGCTGGGTTTGATCCCTGGGTTGGGAAAATCCCCTGGAGAAGGGAAAGGCTACCCGCTCCAGTGTTCTGGCCTGGAGAATCCCAGGGACTATATAGTCCATGGGGTCGTAAAGAGTCGGACATGACTGAGCGACTTTCAGTTTCACACTTTCGGACATATCAAAGGATATTGCACATAGTAAGAGTGTTGTTTCATAAAAATCTAAATTTCAGTTTTCTAACTGTGGGTACCTGTGTGTGGTTATGTATCTGTATTAATAGATTTATATATATTTTTCATACACTCGTAGGGCATGCCAAGGGTGCAGAGAATTTGGCCCAGGTATGAGCCTCTAGTCCCCTGCTTGTCCTGGCACCATGGCGTAGGGCTCAAACTGCACCACTGTAAGGGAGTGACTTTGTATATGTGTGTTCTGAGTTTTAGAGTAAGTGAAAGTAAAAAGTGTTAGTTGCTCAGTCATGTCTGACTCTTAGCGACCCCAAGGCTCCTCAAGGCCCACCAGGCTCCTCTGTCCATGGAGTGAGTTCTCCAGGCAAGAATACTGGAGTGGGTTGCCATTTCCTTCTCCAGGGGCTTTCTTATTGTGACCTGGGCCTTCAGAAGAGTTGGATATCAACATTGGTTGACTGGAGTTAGGGAGGAAAGATGAGGTCATAACAAGTACGCCACATAAGTACTCTCTTTGGTTCACTTGCGATTTCATATGTATTCATTTTCACATTCTACCAAGAGCTGCTGACCAGTAACTGCTGAGTGAATTATTAAGGACCATTAATTTAGTACTCAAATTAGTGCATTATGAGAGTTTATTGAGCACTTTAGTTTGGCATTCCTCCAGGAGGGCTAGCTGCCGTATGGTGCTTGGCTATGTCATACAGCTCTACTGCACAGGCAGAGATGGAAATTCTGGAATTGTAGGGCAAATGGCTTTTTCTGAAAAAGTTACTGCATCCTCAGTGTTTTCTTGAGTGTGTCACTATTGTGACTTAGTACTACTCTTGCTTTTAATTATATAGTTTATCAGTATCTCTTCTATTTGCAATTTTGTTAATGCTTAGTGATACAATATTTGCATTAAATGTATTTTGGTCTAATATTTCCCAATCTGGCTCAGAGGTTAAAGCATCTGCCTGGAATATGGGAGACCCGAGTTCGATCCCTGGGTTGGGAAGATCCTCTGGAGAAGGAAATGGCAACCCACTCTAGTACTCTTGGCTGGAGAATCCCATGGAGGAAGAAGTCTGGTAGACTACAGTCCATGGGGTCGCAAAGAGTCGGACACGACTGAGGGACTTTACTTACTTTTACTTTAGGCTGCAAGATACATGTATACTCAAAGATAAATCATCTCTAAACAGGGATAAACATATCCCCCTTGCTAAAGCATATGTAAACATAATCCTCCCCACTCCCACGATTTGTTTTTACAGTCACATTCTTCATCCCCCAGCAGCTTTGTTTGCCACTGGAAATTGAGAGTGATTGGGACAAATGAGACATAAGTTATTTTGGGGCAAAGTGGACTGAAGTCTAAAAAAAAAAAAATCTGAGATTCACCCATTTTACAGATGAAAAGACTGAGGTCCATGGATATGAACTGACTAATCAAGATTAGCAAAAGTACTTAGATAATAGCTCTGCTCTCCAGATTCTCTCTCGCTGCTGTCAAATCACTCAGACTCCAGATACAGCTCAGAACACAGAAGTCTGGAGCAGAAGTCTTCCAAGTATGTGCTTAGTCATTTGTTTTACTTACTATGAGGTTGAACAATATAAAACTACAGATTTGTTAGGTCAAAGGCCTTCAGATATTGGCACTTTCATATGGTTCATGCTAAACAGTGTTATTTTAATATTAAAATCACTCCAGTCTCTGCCACTCTGAGATCCTGATTTTCACAGAAGGAGCAGCAGAGTATATTTGTTAAGATCAAAGGCTTGAGGCAAACTGCTTAAATTCAAGACTCAGATCTTCCACTGTTTGGCATGTGCCTGGAGTCAGATGACTTACATTTTCTGTCTCTCAGTGTGCTCAAAAAGAACAGAATACTATATAATGCTAATGTCATTATCATTATTCCTAAAATTCAACACACACTCACTAGTTAGCCAAATGGTCTTACCAAGTTTGGCAGCTTTCTGCACCTGTTCTGAAAGGTGTTTTCTGACACAGAAGTCTTTTCTAGATACAGAAATTTTGGACCCTCTTTTTTGGTAAGAGTGGCTATTTACTTGTCCGGTTGGCATTTGACTTTACAGTTTTCAATGGTTCTCTCAAAGGTCCTATTTCTCTCTGTAGACAGCATGGGTTAGTCAGAAAGGCTGAAACACCCTAGCAACAGAAATCAACTGCATGTATGATTTATTGCTCTGTTTTTACTTCATCTATTTTTTAAAATATGGCTGTTCTTTTAAGTGCCCATTTCTTCTCTAGGCAGGTAAGCTAGAGTATTGCTCTAAAAAAGAAGTATCCAAATTTGAAAAATAGCTTTAACTTTTGATGTACAGAAAAGTCAACAAATTTAAGGGTAGATCAGAGAGCAGTAAAGTGAATCCATTGCAACTTGATGCTGGCTAATTACTTCTCTATAGATGGTGTTCAATTTATTGAGCATCTGTGCATGTTGGAATTTGGGACACTGTGGGTGGTACCATTCCATGATATCTACATAACTCAAAAAGCAAAACAGTCCTTCTACAAACATCATTTTATTAGGTGAAATAAAATACCAGTGCAAAATCTCATATTGCAATTAAGTGATGGACCACACTATAGGGTCCCGCAAGCCAGATATGCTTGGATGAAAGTAAATAAACAGATCAGGCCACATAAGGAATGCCTCTTCCGAATGGGATTTAGAACAAGATTTAGAAGAAAGAGGCTACAGTGATGCTGGGAAAGATTCATGGCCTCCCAGATTTAGGTGTGGGGCTGGAATAAAGTTAATACAACTCTTTTATCAGAAGAATTATTTATGGAACTACTTTTCATTATACTCCTATAATTTCCCACCCAAAATACTAATTCTCAAGAAGAAAAAAACAGATGGAGCAGAAGAAATAAATTAATCAGACAAAAAATGATGAGAAGATTTGTTGAGAAATGAACTTTTGTGTTTATTCTATTATGTTAAACCATGTTTTGATTAATGGTGTAAGTCTTTCTCCTCTCTTGGATCTATGCTTTTCTCTTTCTTTCTCTCGAATCTCAAAGATGCATCTTACCTACCTAAGATGAATTTTAAGTACCAGTATATCCAGTGGCAAGGTATTTCAAAGTGCACTGTCTCAGGGAATACCAGTTGTAAAAGGATAACAGATAGAACTGTGTGCTTGATCCATAGTCAACTCCTCTACATAACTGTTAAATAAACTATAGAACAATGAATAAATTAATAAATAAACTCATGGTTAGGAATAAAAGTTTATTCTACCTAGCATTGCTAGGTAGATGCTTGCTCCTTGGAAGACAGATACTTGCTCCTTGGAAGAAAAGCTATGACCAACCTAGACAGCATATTATAAAGCAGAGACGTTACTTTGCCAACAAAGGTCTATCTAGTCAAAGCTATGGTTTTTCCAGTAGTCATGTATGGATGTCAGAGCTGGACTATAAAGAAAGCTGAGCACCAAAGAATTGATGCTTTTGAACTGTGTTGGAGAAGATTCTTGAGAGTCCCTTGGAAAGCAAGGAGATCCAACCAGTCCATCCTAAAGGAAATCAGTCCTGAATATTCATTGGAAGGACTGATGCTGAAGCTGAAACTCCAATACTTCGGTCACCTGATGCAAAGAACTGACTCATTGGAAAAGACGGTGATGTTGGGAAAGATTGAAGTCAGGAGGAGAAGGGGACAACGGAGGATGAGATGGTTGGATGGCATCACTGACTCGATGGACTTGAGTTTGATCAAGCTCTGGGAGTGGGGATGGAAAGGGAAGCCTGGCATGCTGCAGTACATGACGTTGCAAAGAGTTGGACATGACTGAGCGACTGAACTGAACTGAACTACCTAGCATTGCTAAGACTTTGAGGTTTCAAATCACATTTTGATCCATTTATTTGATATTCAGTAAATTTTAGGACTTCCCTGGTGGTCCAGTGGTTAAGAATCTGCTTTCCAATGCAGGGGACTCTGGTTGGATCTCTGGTCAGGGAACTAAGACCCCACATGCTGCACACCACAGTTGAAGAACCCCTGTGCTGCAACAATGACCCCATACAGCCAAATAAATAAATATTTTAAAAATGGATTTAGATCTTTATATCAGGCATCATTCTAGGTGGTGGGTATACATGATCTCATGACATTCATACAGTCTCAGTTCAGAAAATTACTAGCTGCATTTAATCTATTCTTGGTTCTCTTGATCCCTGGAGTTTTCTCCTTGGCTGTTTCACTTAGTCTGCCAATTTGCTCATCTACAAAAATAGGACAATGTTGTGAAGAATAATTAAACTAGTTCTTGAAATGACTGGGGACTCTAAAGGTGGTACACATGTACTGATATTACAGGTTGGTAGTAGGTGAGTGTGGTAAAGAGGAAAGGCTCTGGACACAGCTTGCCTGGATTTGGATCCTAGCTCTTCAAGTCACTTGTGTCCTGTCTTGAGCGAGATACCTCTCCATTGCTGTTTCTTCATGTGAAAAAGGATTAGTAATAGTACTAACCTGTATCAGTTCGCTCAGGCTGCCATACAAATGCCATAAACTGGGTAGCTTACAAAACAGAAATGTATTTTCTCCCAGTTCTGGGAGCTAGAGAGGTTCAAGATGAGGGTGCCATCATGGTTGGGTTCTGCTGAGAGTTCTCTTTCTGGCTTGCAGATAACTGCCTACTCACTTCATGCTCACACACTTTTTCCTCAGTGTGCGTGTGTGTACAGAGAGAGAAAAAAAATTCTCTGGTGTCTCATTGTATAAAGGCACTAATCCCATTATGAGGCCCCCATCCTCATGACCTTATCTAAACTTTTAAAAATATATTTATTTATTTGGCTGCAGTGGCTCTTAGTCACAGCTTATGAGATCTAGTTCCCTGACCAGGGACTGAACCTGAGCTCCCTGAACTGGGAGCACAGAGTCTTATCTACTGGATCACCAGGAAGTACTGTTTATAGAAAATTTCTAGAAACCAAACTCCGTGATCTTTAAAAGGGTATTCTATAAAAGGGCACACTCAAATATATCCACACAACTGATTAAGCAATAAGTCAAGGGGTCTTAGAGAGGTCTTTCTTTTCTTGTCCCTGACCCTGGAAAAGGTCAGTTTTCATTCCAATCCCAAAGAAAGACAATGCTAAAGAATGTTTAAATTACCACACAATTGCACTCATCTCACACACTAGCAAAGTAATGCTCAAAATTCTCCAAGCCAGCCTTCAACAGTATATGAACCATGAACTTCCAGATGTTCAAGCTGGATTTAAAAAAGGCAGAGGAACCAGAGATCAAATGGCCAACATTAAATGGATCATCAAAAAAGCAGGAGAGTTCCAGAAAAACATCTACTTCTGCTTTCTTGACTATGCCAAAGCCTTTGACTGTGTGGATCACAATAAACTGTGGAAAATTCTGAAAGAGATGGGAATACCAGACCACCTGACCTGCTTCTTGAGAAATCTGTATGTAGGTCAAGAAGCAACAGATAGAACTGGACATGGAACAACAGACTGGTTCCAAATCAGGAAAGGAGTACGTCAAGGCTGTATATTGTCACCCTACTTCTTTAACTTCTATGCAGAGTACATCATGAAAAATGCCGGGCTGGATGAAGCACAACCTGGAATCAAGTTTGCTGGGAGAAATATCAATAACCTCAAGTATGCAGATGATACCACCCTAATGGCAGAAAGTGAAGAAGAACTAAAAAACCTCTTGATGAAAGTGAAAGAGGAGAGTGAAAAATCTGGCTTAAACTTAGCATTCAAAAAACGAAGATCATGGCATCTGGTCCCATCACTTCATGGCAAATAGATGGGGAAACAATGGAAACAGTGACAGACTTTTAGTTTTGGGGGCTCCAAAATCACTGCAGATGGTGACTGCAGCTATGAAATTAAAAGATGCTTGCTCCTTGGAAGGAAAGCCATGACCAACCTAGACAGCATATTAAAAAGCAGAGAATTACTTTGCCAACAAAAGTCCATCTAGTCAAAGCTATGGTTTTTCTGTTAGTCACGTATGGATGTGAGAGTTGGACTAAAAAGAAAGCTGAGTGCTGAAGAACTGATGCTTTTGAACTGTGGTGTTGGAAAAGACTTGAGACTCCCTTGGACTGCAAGAAGATTCAGCCAGTTCATCCTAAAGGAAATCAGTCCTGAATATTCCTTGGAAGGACTGATGCTAAAACTGAAACTCCAATACTCTGACCACCTGATTTGAAGAACTGACCCACTGGAAAAGACCCTGATGCTGGGAAAGATTGAAGGTGGGAGGAGAAGGGGATGACAGAGGATGAGATGGTTGGATGCATCACTGACTCGATCAACATGAGTTTGATCAAACTCTGGGAGTTGGTGATGGACAGGGATGCCTTGCGTGCTGCACTCTATGGGGTCACAAAGGTTTGGACATGACTGATCAGCTGGACTGGAAATGGCCTTTTCACAGTTATCCCTTGAGGACTCTAGTTGTCTCATCTCTGGAAGCTTCTTGGCTTTCTGGACCTCTCTGCACCTCTTCCATCTTTCTTCCATTTTTTGTGTTAATGGTATAGGCAGAAGAGACCAAGAGAAATGATGAGGCTAGTGTCTCTAATTTCAGCTCTTTAACCATGGAAGGGCACAGTTATTGATAGAAGCTCTGTTTTGAACAAAAACTATTATCAGTGTGTTCTGTTTGAAAAGGTTTCCTACTTAGAGGTCAAATAGTCAACTTGCATCCAATATAATGGTCTCCTCTGAAATACTCCCATTTTCATACTTAAGTTATATGCACCTCACTATGATACGTGGGTTTCCCAGGTGGTGCAGTGGTAAAAGAATCTGCCTGCCAATGCAAGAGATGTAAGAGACACCAGTTTGATTCCTGGGTCAGGAAGATCCTCTGGAGAAGGAAATGGCAACCTGCTCCAATATTCTTGCCTGGAAAATTTGATGGACAGAGGAACTGGCAGGCTACAGTCCTTGGGGTCAAAAACAGTTGGTGTGACTGAGCACACACACACACTATGATACAGGACAGTTCTTTCTGTTTTTGAATAATTCCATAGGTGAGAAAATTGTTTATTTTGAACTGACATCTACTTCCATAATGTCTACCCACTGGTGCTAAATTTATCGCCTGTATTGTACTGTTAGACACATGGTAAACCTCTTAAAAGGTCTAGGCGAACTGAATTGGTTCTTGAGGTTTTCTTCTTGACTTACAGCTTCCCATTCTTTTCTTATTCTTCCTGTGATGCTGTCCTACAAAATCTTCCTTCTTTTTCTTCTTTACTTCCATGTCTATCCCCCTTTGCTCCATTCCCTCTGTTCCTAGGACCCCCAGAGGAAGATAGAAAAAGGAATGAATGGAGGATATTGAGTAACTTATGAAAAAGAGTTAGTGACGATACGAATTCTCTTCCTCCTAATTCTTCTGTGAGAAAAGGAGGTTCATAATCAAGTTCAGATTCCAAACAGATGTGTTTTCCAGGAGGGTTTAAACATACACCATCACAAATTATATACTTCTGCTCTTTAACCCCAGCCAGCAAACATTACAATGTTTACCAAAACCTACATTAGCAAACTATTTACTGTCCACATTAATGCTATAATTTACTGATTTAGGCTGCCTAGGAATGATGTGATATGCAGCATAAAGCGAAGGCTTTTCCCCTCCTAGTTGTTGCATTTTAAGAGGGCACGCTTATTTTTAGGGGTTGTTCCTAAAGGCACACATCAGTCACATGGGGCCCCTGGCATTACTGTCCACACAAAATGTACCTGTCTAGGACAGTCCAGCTGAGTTGGCTTGTTTTCTTTTTTAAAAAATATTCGCTCACTTTGGCTGTGCGGTCTTTGTTGCTCTGTGCGGACTTCTCCAGTTGAGGTGAGTGGGGGCTACCCTCTTGTCGTTCTGTGCAGGCTTCTCACCATGGTGGCTTCTCTCGCTGCGGGCACAGGCTCTGGGGCACACGCCTCGCAGGCTTCAGAGTGTGGGCTTCCTAGTTATGGAGCATGGCTTAGTTGCCCCAAGCATGTGGGGGTCTTCCTAGACAGCGATGGAACTGGTACCCCCTGCATTGCAAGGCGGAGTCCTAACCACTGGACCACCAGGGAAGCCTGGCTGTGTTTTCTTAAATGCTTTAGGCAAAAAAAAACTTTGAAATTTCCTTAAAGCAGAGATATGGCCTGGAAGCTATGTTTTGTACAAAGAGGGACAGGATTCTAAGTCATCAGGTGTCACTAAAGGTGTCATCACTTTTCTCAGCCCTACTAAACCTGCTCTGCTCAGAGGTTCTCCATCCACCCACGTGCCTGGACATCCCATCTTACTTACCAAGTCCTGTCAAGCCTAGCTGCATGGTAATGTGTCTTCATTGTCTCTCATAGTCACTTCCTTGCTTTATTCTGGTCCACCCTCCTTACTGCTATCAGGGTACATTTTAATACATAAGTCCTGCTCAAAGTTATTTAAAAGTCACCCACTATTTGTAGTGTAAGCACCAAAGTGCGGGAGTGAGGACACCTCAGGGAGTTCACAATTGTACATGTCACGAAAAAAGTAGCAGTGCTTCTCTTCATATTAACCTTTTCCCTAAAAAATCAGAAATCGAGCCTTGCTATATTCAGTATCTGGGTTGCTGCCGAAACTTTCGCTCAGTCTTTCAGTCAGTGTCTCTCTCTTACGTTTAAGGACTGGAGGAAACTTGAAGAAAGGGAAGGAGTTTCACAAAGCAGATGGAACTGGAGTGTGCCCCACCGGTTTCTGTGGGTCCAATCAAGAGGAGCTGAATTATAGAATCTTTATAGATTACTGAAACACAAACTTTAATAAGATCCTGAGTCTTACAATATCTCCAAATATCCAGGTTTCAATCACATGAAGACAAAATCCCTCACCTTCCAAAGAACCACGAAGGTCTCTGAATGAGAAAAGGCCATTAACAGACGCTAACACTGATATGATACAAATGTTCAAGATTTCTGGCCAGGATTGAAAGTAACTACTGAACTTCCCTGAACTGCATTGTTTCACTAAGCATTACCACATGCTTGAAACAAATGAAAAAAATAGAAAGTCTCAGCCAAGAAAGAGAAGATAGAAAAACAGTGAAATTTTTAGAACTAAAAAACACAATGACAAGTTTAAAAACTCAGTAAACAAGCTCAGTCATAGAATGCAGAGAAAAGTAGCCTGAAGATAAACTTCAAGGTAAACTTGAAAATAAAACAATAGAAATTCACATCAACTTGTATATATTAACTGGCTACAGCTTTCTGTATGTCAATCATACTCCAATAAAGGGATTAAAATAGAACAGTAGAAACTATTCAATCTGAACAGTAGAGATAAATAGACCAGAAAAATGAAACAAAATAAACAACAAAATACAGGGCCCTCAGAGACATACGGGGCTATAACAAAAGACCTAACATTCATGGCATCTGAGCGCCAGGAGATGAGAAAGGGAGGGGAGCTTTGTGGTTTAGTCGCTCAGTCATGTCCGACACTTGGGACCCCAAGGACTGTAACCTGTCAAGCTCCTCTGTGCATGGGATTTCCCAGGCAAGAATACGGGAGTGGGCTGCCGTTTCCTTCTCCAGGGGATCTTCCCAACCCAGGAATTGAACTCGAGTCTCCTGCATTGGAGGCAGGCTCCTGCGCTGCAGGCGGATTCTTTACCAACTGAGCTACAAAGGAAGCGCAGCTTTAAAAAGATCTGCCCTAAAAGAATGTTTGATAAAGTTCTCAAGACAGGAGGTAGTGATAAAAGAAGGAATCCTGAACATGATAAGAACAAATTGTCGGGACTTCCCTGGTGATCCAGTGGCTAAGACTCTGAGCTCCCAAAGCAGGGAGCCTGGTTTCATCCCTGATCAGGGAACTAGATCCCACATGCCTTAACTTAGAGTTCTCACGTGCTGCAACTGAAATATCCTGGGTGCTGCAAAGAAGATAGATCTTGCATGCCTCAACTAAGACTCAGAGCAACCAAATAAATATACATTTAAAAATTTTTTCTAAAAAAAAAATCATAATAAAAATTTTTTTTAAAGAATGGTCATGGGTAAATACAATATGCTTTCCTTCTCCTGAGTTTCCTCACTTCTGTTTGACATTTGAGGAAAAATTATAACAAGTCTTGATGTAGTTCTCAGTGTATGAGAAATAAAGCCCAGACGAACATACTATAAACGGGAAGGGTAAAGGAACATAAGGAGAAGGCAGTGGCACCCCACTCCAGTACTCTTGCCTGGAAAATCCCATGGACGGAGGAGCCTGGAAGGCTGCAGCCCATGAGGTCGCTAGGAGTCAGATACAACTGAGCGACTTCACTTTCACTTTTCATTTTCATGCATTGGAGAAGGCAATGGCAACCCACTCCAGTATTCTTGCCTGGAGAATCCCAAGGACGGAGGAGCCTGGTGGGCTGCCATCTATGGGGTCGCACAGAGTCGGACACGACTGACACGACTTAGCAGCAGCGGTAGCAAAGGAACATAAGGGAGGCAAATTTCTCCACTTCTCAAACTAGAAATGTGTCAGTGCTAGTAGACTTTGATGAGATATATATATGTGTGTGTGTGTGTGTGTGTGTGTGTGTGTGTGGGTTATATGCAAAATATAGTACCTACAGCAAACAATGAAAAGTTATACAAGTGATGTACTCCAAAACACTATAGAAAAATCAAAATGGAATTCTAAAACATGTTTAGTTAGCCACAGGAGGGCAGGAGCAAGTGAACAGAGAAATAAAAACCAGAAAGAATCAAAAGCATGAAACAGAAAATGAAATAAACAACAAGAAAATGCAGCCCCATACATCAAAAATGAGAAAAAGAAATCTGCCTTTGCAAAGTTTTCCCATTGGCTATTGTTCTTTAAATGAATAGCATTTTGTTAAGAATGCTTACTCTTAAACACCAAAATATTTTATAAAATATTAAAATTTTATATCTAGTTGAGTAAAGCAGATTGTGATTTTATTCAAAATTGTCTCTTAATTTTATTTTGATGTATTAAAGCTGTAAAACAAAAACAAAGCAAATAATGAAAAAACATTTAAGTAGATAATGATATTTTAATGATCAAGATGATTAGGTTCAGTAAAATTTCTGTTAACTATGATAGATTAGTGGATGGACTTGATGGATGTCTCAAATTAGTTTCATTTTGTAATCTGTTTGCAAATAAGAAATTAAATATCAGTTCTACAAACTGTCTCTCACGACACACACAGATCCACAAACACTAGGACGGTTAAAATGAAGAAGACTGAAGAAGTCAAGTGTTGGTGAGGATTAAGATCTCCATGCTGCTGCTGCTGCTGCTAAGTTGCTTCAGTTGTGTCTGACTCTGTGCAACCCCATAGATGGCAGTCCACCAGGCTCCCCCGTCCCTGGGATTCTCCAAGCAAGAATACTGGAGTTGGTTGCCATTGCCTTCTCCAATGCATGAAAGTGAAAAGTGAAAGTGAAGCCACTCAGTCGTG
This sequence comes from Aepyceros melampus, assembly GCA_006408695.1. NCBI lineage: Eukaryota > Metazoa > Chordata > Mammalia > Artiodactyla > Bovidae > Aepyceros > Aepyceros melampus. The sequence continues at coordinate 555,090 of SJXQ01010072.1, forward strand.
TCTGACTCTAAGTGACCCCATGGACTGCAGCCTACCAGGCTCCTCCCATGAGATTTTCCAGGCAAGAGTACTGGAGTGGGTTGCCATTGCCTTCTCCAAGAACTCCATATGGGACTGTAAATTCACTTTTTCTTTGGAAAATTGTTTAGCAATATCTAAAACTAATCTCTGTATTTAGCAATTTCATTCCAATATCTTAGATTGAATGGACATGTACAAAAATACTCATAGAAGCATTATCAATAATAGTCAAGCACCAGAAATATCCTAAATGACCATTAACACTAGAATTGATCAGTGAATTGTATTTCATACAATGGAATGCTGCTGCTGCTGCTAAGTCGCTTCAGTCGTGTCCAACTCTGTGCGACCCCACGGACGGCAGCCCACCAGGCTCCCCCGTCCCTGGGATTCTCCAGGCAAGAACACTGGAGTGGGTTGCCATTTCCTTCTCCAATGCATGAAAGTGAAAAGAGAAAGTGAAGTCACTCAGTTGTGAATGCTACATAGCAATAAAACTGAATGGATTACTGTTATGTGAACAACAGCATGGATGAACCTCACAAATACCAAGCCGAATGTAAGAAACCAGATACAGAAGAATACATAGTGGTGATTTTATTTATTTGAAGTGCAAACCAGGTAAAAAGTAATCAAAGGTGTTAGAAGCTAGGATAGTGGTTACCTTTGGGAAAGAAGGTAAAAATTGGTGAGGCAAAATGAGGAGCTGTCTTAATTAGCTACACATCAACTACAAAAGGAATCACCTAAAAAAGACTTGCTGCCTTATCTGAGTGGTGATTACATGGGTATGCTCACTCTGCAATGACACACACAGTACACTTCTGATTTGTGTACCTTCTGTCCATATGTTATACTTCAAAGGAAATTTTTATGAAGATAGGAAAGATAAATACACTTTCTCTTTACCCCATGGTACAAAGTAAAGGTGATATCTTTAGTGATGAGTGAGAAAGAAACTGCTTTGTAAAAGTACTTGTGCCACAGAAGGAGCATTCTGAAAATTAGAGTTTCTGGAAAAATTTTCAGGGCTCTCTGCACACTAAAATCATGAGGACAGAGCATCTGTTCAAAATTCTTCTATATGAAACATTTCAGTGGATTTTGTACTATTATTAATAATGCCAATATGAACATATATTTCATGTAAATGATTGCCATTAGACATTCAGAAATTAGAGCAATCTCCATTTTTGCTTAAAGTACCGTATAAATTATTCTCTAGTGAGAAAGAGAAGCTGTTGTTGTTCAATTGTTAAGTTGTGTCTGATTTTTTGCAACCCCAAGGACCGCAGCACACCAGGCTGCACTGTTTCCTGGAATTTGCTCAAATTCATGTCCACTGAGTCGGCAAGAAAGATAAGACCACACAAATAAAACAAAATGTGACTGTGTGGGTTTATGTGACCATGCACTTAATCTGAGCCAAGAATTCTATATTTGGCTGCATTAATAGTGACCAAAATTAAGTGGATCCATGCAACCAAGGTCAGAATAATCTTCCTGCTTTGGCCAGATGACAGGTTTAGTGATCTATGTTTAGTTCTACAATTCATGTTTCAAAAGCAAGCTTGACTGACTCTAAGGATGATGTGGTTTTATCCATCTCTGCTGTGGAACTACTGTCCACAATCTTCTAAGCTAGAAGCTTCTAATACTCTTTTCTTTCCATAACCGCTGCATTCAATAGGTCCCCAAGTTCTGTCAGTTCTACTTCAGAAATATCTCTCTAATCCATTGCCTCTTCTCTACCTTAAGTACTCTATTTTATTTATCTATTTATTTTAAAAAAACTTTTTTTTTTTTTTGACTGTTCTGGGTCTTAGCTGCAGCAGCAGGATTGAGTTCCCTGGCCAGGGATCAAACCCAGGCCCCCTGCATTGGGAGAGCAGAGTCTTAGCCACTAGATCAATAGGGAAGTACCAAGTACCCTATTTTATACCAGGTCTTCATCTCCCTCTCTTTCCTGAACTATAGAAAGAGCATCCAGTTTAATTTTTTCTTAACTCCCATCAGATCAGTTTTTTCCCCTGCCTAAAGCTGTTCATTGGCTTCTAGTTGCCTTCATGTTTAAGCTGAGACCACTTGATGTGACAGTGTTCCTCACTAAAGTGACCACTTTCTTCCTCATTTCCCCTTCCTCATCTCTCTTGTCTTTAACCCCATGGTCACCTGGAGCCCTGTGCCATGCTTTGAAGATGTCATGCTCCTCCGGGACTCTGATACTTTTTCTCATGCCCTTTCTTCTGCCTGAGATGCTCCTACCACCAAGTTTTTCCACCAAATTTCTACTCTTTTACTCATGTCAGTTGTCACCTCCAACTTGTCCCAGTAATAAATGTACTTGTGTGTGTGTGTGTGTGTGAGAGAGAGAGAGAGAGAGAGAGAGAGAGAGAGAGAATGGGTTAAGGGTAGGGATGTAAAGGGCAAGAGAGTGAGTATATATGTGTTTAGGAGAACTGTGATTCACAAGGTATATATAAGAAATATGGGCTTCCCTGGTGGCTCAGATGGTCAAGAATCTGCCTGCAATGAGGGAGACCTGAGTTTGATCCCTGGGTCAGGAAGATCCCCTGGAGAAGGCAATGGCAGCCCACTCTAGAGTTCTTGTCTGGAGAATCCCACAGACAGGGGAGCTAGTGGGCTACAGTCCATGGGGTCGCAAAGAGTTGGACAGGACTGAGCAACTAACACTTTTACTTTCTTTCATATAAGAAATAATCTGGATAATAAAAATTTGTTACTGTTAAAAGTTCTGCATTCCTTGCACAGCCAACTCACACCTGTTGATGACCTTGTGGTATGTCCACCTTTCTAGTAAAGATGAGGTTATCAAATTATCAAAAATGAATGATGCGAGCTCATAAGATGATCTGATTAAATCTTCCTTTTCTAACTCCATGTTCACCCAGAGCTTTCAGACAATATCATACTTTCCTGTGAAGATTTCCCATCTGCTTGGCAGATAATTTGTTTCTACAAATTGCTTTGTGCTTTGAAGTCTATCAAGCAGCAGGAAAGTGTTAGATGCTATATGAAAGGTAACATGTTAACTATTATATAAATGGCTGTTCCACGGAGGGTTAGGTGTTAATGGAGCCAGATTGCCCGGTTTGAATCCCAAATTTCCACTTACAAGGTATATAACCCAGGGCAGGCTAGCTTATGTTCTCGACACGTTTCCTTGTCTGTAAATTGAAGCTAGAAACAGCATGTACCTGATAAGGTTGCAATAGGGATTACATGAGTGAAAATGAAAGCAGAGGACCCAGGAAAGATAGGAGGCAGGAGGAGAAGGGGACAACAGAAGACGGGATGGTTGGATGGCATCATCGACTCAGTGGACATGAGTTTGAGCAAGCTCCAGGAGATGGGAAAGGACAGGGAAGCCTGGCGTGCTGTAGTCTATGGGGTAGCAGAGAGTCGGACACAACTGAGTGGCTAAACAACAATCACCACCCAGAAAATAGTGAATGCTCAGTAAAGGTTGGCTATTTTTTTAATGATGTAGTGGGTAGGATCAGTTAGCTCTCAGCATCTATTCCTACTTCTCTCTATGGAATTTTGTTACTACAGAGGCTGCAAAACTAAATACCATGTTTCCTAGACTTCCTTCCAGCAAAGGTTCATGACACAAATTAAGTTCCTTCTGTTGGATCTCTGGATTTTCTTAGAAGGCCGAAGTAAAAAAAAGGCCTTTCTGCTCTTTCTGCTGTCAGCAAGACCATCCAGAGTTGAGTGCTGAGAAGCAGAGGAGGATATATCAACTGGTTTCTAATCCTTTCCCCTTTATCTCTAGATTGCAAGTATAGCAGTTTGTTCTTGTTTGTTTATTTTTTATTGTGCTGGGTCTTCGCTGCTTCGAGGGCTGCTCTCTAGTTGCAGTGCCTGGCTTCTCTTGTTGCCAAGCACAGACTTTCGTGCAAGCAGGCTTCAGCAGTTGCAGTTCTCGGCTCTAGAGTACAGGCTTAATAGTTGTGGTGCATGGGTTTAGCTGCTCAGTGGCATGTGGGATCTTTCCAGATCAGGGACCGAATTTATGTCTCCTACATTGGCAGGTGATTTCTTAACTACTGAGCCACCAGGGAAGTCCTAGAGGTATGTTCTTGACTTCAATCCAGCAACAGCCTCCTAATTCCTACTCTTCCAGTTCTTCAGTGCTACTATTCATACAGTTAATTCCCTGTATTACATTTCTTTCCTTTTAAACATCACAGGACAGCTTCTGTTTTCCATGAGAACTCTGCCTGAATCACACGGTGACCTGTGGTTCTACCCATGACAACAGGGCGGGATACAAATCAGGCCCTGTGCTTTAGAAGGAATTCAACTTGAAGGGTGTCGCTTTCCGGCGAATATGAGAAATTTGTTTCTTACATTGAATGTGGAAGCCAACATTAACACCCTCTGTTATCAAGAAAAAATTGGCTCCCATATAAGCATTTTCACTAGTCATAGTCATTCTCATGTAACTGAGAGTGATTTTATGGTTGCTCTGCACTCAAAGAACTTAATCCTGACCCAGAGATCATCTGCTTTTAGAATTCTGGAAATCCTAAGCAGCCTTTCAGTCTCTAGATCCATTACCACTTTAATTTGATAGTTGAAAATACTGACACAGAAAATGCCTCATGAATGTTTATGACTCAGCACCTCTGGGAGTCTAGGACACCTGTTTGGACCAAGCTTTGGTATAAACAAGAGTTTCAGGAAGCTTTTTTTTTTAAATTCCACCTACACAGCAGTTCAAACTATGTTAAGTTAGCTGCCCAGGCCTGCCCTGTTGCCATCAGATTTCATTCTGAAATAAAATGATTAATTTCCAGAACCTTTTATATTGAGGGAAGGAATAATTCACTTCCCCTGCTTAGAATTTTAATCCAGGCTGGCTCCACAACACTGCCTTCTTCGGATGCTATAATATACATACCTGTCATTAGCAATTAGCAAAAACAACCGAAAATATTAATCTGAGTTCCTAAACTCCCTGGATGTTAACATTCAAGTCTGCTTCCCACTGATCTTGATCAATTCATCAGCTAATCCTGAAGTTCTTTTTACAGGATTTAATTATGCAGATGACACCACCCTTATGGCAGAAAGCAAAGAAGAACTAAAGAGCTGCTTGATGAAAGTGAAAGAGGAGAGTGAAAAAGTTGGCTTAAAACTCAGTGTTTAGAAAACGAAGATCATGGCCTCTGGTCCCATCACTTTATGGCAAATAGATGGAGAAACAGTGAAAACAATGATAGACTTTCTTTTTAAATCACTGCAAATGGTGACTATAGCCATGAAATTAAAAGACGCTTGTTCCTTGGGAGAAAAGTTATGACCAACCTAGACAGCATATTAAAAAGCAGAGACATTATTTTACCAACAAAGGTCTGTCTAGTCAAAGCTATGGTTTTTCCAGTGGTCGTGTATAGATGTAAAAGTTGGACCATAAAGAAAGCTGAGCGCTGAAGAATTGATGCTTTTGAACTGTGGTGTTGGAGAAGACTCTTGAGAGTCCCTTGGACTGCAAGGAGATAAAACCAGTCAGTCCTAAAGGAAATCAGTCCTGAACATTCCTTGGAAGGACTGATGCTGAAACTGAAACTCCAATACTTTGGCCACTTGATGCGAAGAACTGACTCCCTGGAAAGACGCTGGTGCTGGGAAAGATTGAGGGCGGGAGGAGAAGGGGACGACAGAGGATGAGAGGTTGGGTGGCATCACCGACTCAATGGACATGAGTTTGAGTACACTCTGGGGGTTGGTGGTGGACAGGGAGGCCTGGCAGGCATGGGGTCGCAAAGAGTCAGACACGACTGAGCGGCTGAACTGAACTGATGCTCAGTGCTTTTGAGGCACAATGTAGAATAGAAACCTGGCTTGTGCTCATTCTCAGTTGCTCAGTCGTGTCCGACTCTTTGCAACCCTATGGACTGTAGCCCACCAGGCTCCTCTGTCCATGGGATTATCCCGGCAGGAATTCTGGACTGGGTTGCCATTTCCTTCTCCAGGGGATCTTCCTGACCCAGGGACTGAATCCTTGTCTCCTGTGTCTCCTGCATTGGCAGGCTGATTCTTTACCACTGATCCAGCTGGGAAGTCCCCAAAACCTGGCTAAATACTGTCAAAACAGATTCTATTGGTGTGTTCTTTACACAGCAAGGAGTGTCCACACTTCTTGGGGAATAGGGGAGAAAGATGTGCACCACTCTCTCTAAACCAAATTTACAAACTTGCATTGGAATTAGCTTTCTCCTGTTTTCCCCTTGTCCCTCTATTTCTGCTTTTGATTGCAAAAACTCCTGTCTCTTCTAAGATCTTATTCTCCCAGTTATTCGCTCACTTTAACTTCTCCCTCTTTCCTAGATCCTTCCTCAATTATTAAATGTATTCAAGTATTTTCTTTCTTAAAGGTTTATAACACTATGCTCCCTCCAGTTATTACCTATATCTTCCAAAGCAACTCCTTATAATCTTATTTCTTAGACTGGGGTCAGGAGATACATTATGAAGACCGTGAGTTCTTCAGTTCTTCATAAGGGTATTAAGCTTATGTTTTCATTTGCAAGATTCTCTTGAATCATGATGCAAACACACTCTAGATTATCTAGATGACTGCCCTACAACCAAGCCGTACCCTGAGATTTCCGTGCCTTTCACCTTTGTATATAAGAATATCTTGACACCAAATGACATTGCTTTAATTGTCTTGAACTTAGGAGAAAAGAACCAGGTGGACATGTTATGAGGTTAAACAGTATCTTGGAGGCATTATTCAAAAATGGAAAAGAGGTGAGCGGACTGAGTCATTACATGGCGCAGGGAAGTGGAAGTGTACCAAGCCCAACACAACCTGTAGTCACTACTGTAATTCATGTTGAGAATGGTTATTTAATTTGACAAAATAACATAAGCTATTGCATTAAATTAACATCGTAAGTTTGAATTTAATTTGTTGAGAATTTTCATTATGTTTAATTTATAAGTACGCTTTGGTTTCATGGTTGTATTAGTGATGTAAGTATAATTACATCTAGTTTATATTATATATATTTAAGTAATTTAAACAAAAATTAACCCAACTTGGGTTAAGAATTCTTTCTCTTTCTTTTTTTTTTTTATCAACACATATAGAGCTTACGATATGCCCGACCCTGTTTTAAGTATTAATTCTTAAAATAACTTATGGATGGTGGTGGTTTAGTTGCTAAGTTGTGCCCGATTCTTTGTGACTTCATGGACTGTAGCCCATCGGGCTCTTCTGTCCATGGAATTCTCCAGGCAAGAATACTGGCATGGGTTGCCATTTCCTTCTCCAGGAGATCTTCCTGACCCAGGGATTAAACCTGAGTCTCCTACACTGCAGGCGGATTTGTTACCAACTGAGCTACCAGGGGAGCCCAATAACCTTAGGATGTAGGTATTATTATTAGCCCTACTTTGCTGAGGAGGCAATTCTAAGGCATGGAGAGATTAACAACCCTCCCAAGCTCACACAGCTAGTAAAAGGTGCAGCTGGGATTTTGACTCAGGCAACCCGCCTCTAGAGTCCCTGACCTTAACCCTATAGAATGCTGCCTCCTTTTGGATAGAATCTGTACTTACTCTGTTAAGGTTTTTGAAAAATAGGACCTTAGAGGATATGACCTGTCTTTTATACATATATACATATTCATCAAGGTTCTGCCTTTGGCTTTTTTCTCTACTTGATTTGTTCTCCTGGGATAACACCATTGATTATAATAGTTCTAATACCAACCATACCCTGATTACCTCCAGATCTTTAATGGTAGGTTAGAGTATTACCCTGTTCTCATCATACATATAATCAACTGGACATTTTCTCAAAAGCACTTTGAGTTCAACCCAACCTGAACTACAAGATAAGCTTTCTTACTCCTCCACAGCATCCCCTGTCCCTAGAAACCTACTTTTTCTACTCTACTCTCTCTCTTGTTTGATGGCCTTACTTACTACTCAAGATGCTCCCTATTTGGTGGGGGAGAAAGACAAGCAAACCAGCCATTATCATGGGCATGGGACAATACATGGATATGTCCAAAAGGTCAATGATCCCTAAGAACGAGATATGACTCTTCCTGAGATGTAAGGGTCAAGGACAGCTGCACTCAGAAGGTGATGTTTAACACTCTCAGAATAATGACTGCTTGCTTTTTTCTCCTTTCTTCTGCATACAGTTGAAGGATGTCTTTTTGTTGCTGTTCAGTCACGAAACTGTGTCTGACTCTGTGATCCCATGGACTGCAGCACATCAGGCTTCCCTGTCCTCCACTAACTCCTGGAGTTGGCTCAAACTCATGTCCATTGAGTTGGTGATGCTGTCTAACCATTTCATGCTCTCCTGCCTTCTTTTCCCTTCAGTCTTTCCCAGCATCAGGGTCTTTTCCAATGACTCAGCTCTTTGCCTCATGTGGCCAAAGTATAGGAGCTTCAGCATCAGTCCTTCCGATGAATATTCAGGGTTGATCTCCTTTAGGATGGACTGGTTGGATCTCCTTGCAGTCCAAGGGACTCTGAAGAGTCTTCTCCAGCACCACAGTTCAAAAGCATCAATTCTTCAGCACTCAGCCTTCTTTATGGTCCAACTCTCACACCCATACATGACTACTGGAAAAATCATAGCTTTGACTGTAGGGACCTTTGTTGGCAAACTGATGTCTCTGCTCTTTTAAAATGCTGTCTAGGTTTAGGTAAGCTATTTATACTGCCCTTAGAGATTGTATGATAATTTTTAATTTTACCTGCAAAATAGATTTCTGTAACTTTGTTCCCTCTTCATCATTCCCTCCCTGTGCCAAATAAGAAGAAACAGAATTGTGCGGAGTTCTTGGTTTTTGTTTTTTATTTGAAATGAGGTAAATGAAAGATGAGATGGCTGGATGGCATCACTGACTCGATGGACGTGAGTCTGAGTGAACTCCGGGAGTTGGTGACGGACAGGGAGGCCTGGCGTGCTGCGATTCATGGGGTTGCAAAGAGTCAGACACGACTGCGCGACTGAACTGAACTGAAATGAAAGAAAATGTTCTTTCTGCTTTGAAAAGATCAGATTCATTTATCTTCAAAACATTTTCTAACACTCTAACCTTTTATGGAAAAAAATCTACATAGCTTTTGGTCAGTCATGATGTTCTGCCTGACTCAGTTCATTACTGGTCATGGCTCCACATAAGGCTTTTGTGGGGCTGGCCACCACAGGGGAGAGATCCTTCTAGACATGTAGGGCTTCCATATGAAATTCTAGCAGTACAATGATGAGAGGTAGCAGGGATGATTAGCATGGAAAGCCGCAGGATCAAGTCACAGCTGCCAGAGAGGCTACTTTTTTTCTTGAAGGTGTAGTCACTATAGTGTCTGTTTCAGGAGCAATTTTCTTTTAAACAATTTTTTGTTTGTTTATTTATTTTTGGCTGTGCTGGGTCTTTGCTGCTTTGCTTGGGATTCTCTAGTTGCGGTGAGTGGGGGCCACTTTCTAGCTGTGGTGTGTGGGTTTTTCATTGTGGTGGCTCTGCAGCAGTCTCTTGTTGCAAAGCACAGCCTCTAAGGGCTTCCGTAGCTGCGCCTCATGGGTTCTAGAGCATGGGCTCAGCAGTTATGGCTCATGGGGAATCTTCCTGGACCGTGGATCAAATCCACGTTCACTGTGTCGGCAGGTAGATTCCTCTCAACTACACCACCAGGGAAGGCCAGGGAACAATTTTATTTAGAAAACAGATATTCATTCAAACTGCTTAAGCTAAAGGGGGAATTTTGTTGTTGGGATATAGGTGTCATCCTAAAGCCGCAAGAGAAAGACGTGGAGTCTGACTTTGACAGAGTCTAGGAACGGCGTCTTCAGCGACCATCTCTACCGTGGGTCTCGCTCGCCCGTCACACGGCCTCCTCCTATTTCTCTCCTTTGTTAGTCTCAGTCTTCTGTCCCTCTGAGGACTCTGCAGCCCCCCACACACATGGCCAGACACAGCAGCTGCAGCTCCAGTCCCTGTCCCGGCTTTATGTCATCTTTGAGTTAGAGCATTAAAACAACACAGAGAGATGAACACCTCTAAGATCCAATTTCAAATCCCAGGAAGGACCCTTGTAAATTCCTTCTGGCTCATATCTAGCTGCGCCCAGTGAGATAGGATCATTTCTTACCCCCAATGTGTATATAGGGACCAATATGGAGGAAACTGGCAGATACCTTTAAATTGTCTAACATAGTTATGTTTTGTAAATATTGCAGTTTTATTCCACAGAGAGAATGGCCATAAAGCCTGACCTCATGAGAGGAAATAAGTGAAGCATTTCTTTGCTTCTAGTAAGAATAATGTTGCCATTAATCACAAAGACTGCCCTACTTATAACCACCTGCCTTACTGAATAAACATGATTCTCTGGGATCAGATTGTCATGAACTAATTAGACCCATGCTTTCCTTCACTCTCAGGAAGGGAGATGTCTGGTCTGTGCTGAGGAAAAATCATGGACAAAGTCCAGAAGAGGTCACAAGAAAAAATGCTCAGGCTTGTTTTTGCTCTGGTTTTGAAGCTACAGCATCAAGATAAACTTCTAAGATTTTCATATGACCCAGCTCACTGTCCCTAGAATTTAAGGCTAAAACTCACTTAGGAATAAAGAATGTGATTTTGCCTACTGTTCTCTGTGTTCCCTATGGGAAGTCCCTCTGGAAATTTAGTTGGTATTCTGCAGCTGAGACCAATGACCATATATAATTTTATTAACAATATGAGCAGTATTTCATTAACATTCCTAATAATGATATCTTAGACAGTTAAAGAGTGGGTTCTTCTGGTTGTCAGTTACTTGAACCAGTAAGAATTATTATAGGTAGAATAATAAGTTTTTAAAAACAAATGATTGTAGACTCCAGTCTGAGGTATTTTAGAAGTAATTGAGAGGGGCTCTATTCCCTGCTATACCCTACTGTCATCTCTGCTTTCATCTGCTCTACAAATAATATTTCACTTGAACAAATACATATACTGTGTTGTCTTCTCAGAGAAAACTGAGTCTCATAAAAGTTAAATTTCCAACACTGATCTTAAATGAAATTAAACATAGACAACATACTGAATATAATTTTAAAAAATAATGATTCAAAAAGTATTTTGGGACTGATTGTGCCCTGGAGTCACATAACTCCTAGCTTATAGTCCAGGTATGGATTGGAAAGAGTTCACATGCTCCTTTATGCATTTAATAAGTATTATTGATCACCCTCTTCATCATATTTAATAATGAGAAAAATAGATAACTCCCTGCCCCCAGTGAACTTATATTCTAATGAGGTAGCAGACAAATCTGTTTCATAAATAAAATATGTTTGACAGTGACAAATGTAAAGGCGAATAATGAAAAGCAGTGGAATGGAATATCAAGTGTCTGTACACTGTGGAGGGAGGAAAACTCTCACTGAGAGTTTATTAACTTTATTAATAAAGTTGAAGCAAGGTGGCCGTGCAGATACTTCAGGAGAGAATCTCCCTGGCTGAGAGCACCTCTTTGCTGAGGTCAGGAAGGATCCGAGGTGGAAATGTGCTTGGTATATTACAGGGACAGCGAGTAGGCCAGAAGGATAAGATCAGACTTAACATGCAGAACCTTAGAGGTCAACAGTAAAAATTTGGCTTTTGCTCTGAGTGGGATAGGAGGGGTTTTACAGCATGAGTGACATGATCTAACTTATACTTGTGTTGAAAATAGATTGAAGGAGGGAAGGACATAATTAGGGAGACCATTAGGGGTCAGTTGCAATACTTCAGACAATGATAGTTATATGGATGAGGAGGGAAAGAAGAAGATGCTAAGAAATGGTCAGGTCTGGATATAGATTTAAGGTGCGGCTGATAGAATTTGCTTATGGACCAGATGTGATGTATGCAAGATGGAGAGAAGTCAAGGATGACACCTAGTTTTTTGACCTGAGCAAGTGAAAAAATGAAGTTTTTTCATGGGAGTGGAAAAGATGTTAGGAGTTGCTGGTAGTAGGATATGAAAGATCAAGAGCCCCATTTTGGACACGCTGTGTTTGAGATCCTATTAGACAATCAAGAGAAGTTGAACATGGATCTGGAGCTCTTGGGAGAGTTGCAGTGTTCAGACTGCTGATAGCAATGAGACTCATTCGCACAGACATGAGGCTAAAATCATGAGACTGGATGAGATCAATGAGGGAGTGGGTATAGATATTAAAGGGAATACAAAGCCCAGGGACACTCCCAATCAGAGGTCTTGGAAATGAGGGCAAATCCACAAACAAGATTGAGAACTCAAAACCAGAAAGATAGAAAAATCATACAAGTGTGGGTCATATAAGCCAAGTGATACCACTATTTCTAGGAGAGAAGAGTGGGTAACTATGTCAAATGCTGCTGATAGAGAAATAAAGTCACATACAAGAAGTGACAGTAGAGGTCATCTGTGACACTGAGAAGGCAAAGCAGTTTTGAGGGAGTGAAAACCTGATGGACACGATTCAAGAGTGGAAGAGGAGAAATGGGACACACACAGAAAACTTTTCCAACGAGCTTTGCTGCGGCAAGTTTGTTTGACTGCCTTAAGATGGGAGAAATAGTATGATTTTTTTCCAAAGAGACTGATCCAGTGAAGAGGGACATGTTGATAATGCAAAAGAGAGAATTACTGGCTCAGCATCTCCTTGAATAAGAGAAAGGAGAAGGCCTTGGCCAGAAACACAGAAGTCCATCCATAGTTTCAGGAGAGAAGTCAGAGATGCAGGTAAGTAGGCAGATAAGGTGTTAGGAGCCTGTGGAAGTTCTCTTTTGATTAAACAAAGGTTTTTTGTTTTTGTTTTTGTTTTTTCTAGGAAAACAGAAAAAAGCTCAACAGCTCAGAATGAGAGTGAGAAGAGTTCTTAAAGGTGTAAAGTAAGTGGAAAAAGACAAAACAGTCATGGGCAAGGAGAGGGTTGGGAGTGAATTTAAAGGGAAACATTGTATGATTTCCATGTTGTATTAACTGAGACTCAGAAAGGGTGACTATCTTGACCAGTGTTATTTATCCAGCAACAGAATAAGGATTAATACTCAGGTCTCTCAACTCTTGGCTCTTTGACCAGATTTTGTTTTTCTTTATACTGTAGAATATAGATGTTTATTTAGGGGAGTTTCCAGTAGAAATGAAAAATCTCATACCTCAAACAATTAAATTCTATTTCAATCCTGCACAAGTCACCAATTTTTTTTAAAAATAAATCTAGAGCCTATTTCTCAGCTTTAAGTTACAGAATTATGTGCAAAGTGAAACAGAGAAAGAAGACAGTAACACTAAATTCAACCAAATCTTGCCTCTGCCCCATTCTTCCCCTTTCTTCCCTCCCCCTCTACAAAAGATGTCTGTTTAAACATGGAACTGGTTCAGTTAAAAATTCTGGGTTTATAATTGGGGTACATGTACCCTGAATTAATTATTCAAATAACTATATTAATTCTCTTGTGTGCATGCTCAGTCATGTGTGACTCTTTGCGACCCCGTGGACTGTAGCCCACCAAGTTCCTCTGTCTATGGTGGTTTTCAGGCAAGAATGGCACAGTAGGGTGCCACTTCCTACTCCAGAGGATCTTCCCAACCCAGGGATCAAACTCACGTCTCTTGTGTCTCCTGCATTCTCAGGTGGATTCTTTACCACTGTGCACCTGGGAAGGCATATGAATTCTCTACTAGCAGCCTGTCTTCTAGTGGAAAAAATATCTATTAAAATTAAAGGTGACTTACTTTTTATGGAGGAGGGTAGAATTTCTAACATAAACTTTTTAATGAGTATCTACTAAGTTATACTCACTTATAAATGCTCATTGGAAGACATTGGAGTTCCTACTTTACATTAAATGTCAAGTATATCAATAAGAGGGCTGGGATTACAAATAATGAATTTGATTTCTATGTTGCCTATTGCTAAGTTGCTTTGGTCGTGTCCGACTCTGTGCAACCCCATAGACGGCAGCCCACCAGGCTCCCCCGTCCCTGGGATTCTCCAGGCAAGAACACTGGAGTGGGTTGCCATTTCCTTCTCCAATGCATGAAAGTGAAAAGTGAAAGTGAAGTCACTCAGTCGTGTCTGAATCTTCATGACCTCATGGACTGCAGCCTACCAGGCTCCTCTGTCCATGGGATTTTCCAGGCAAGAGTACTGGAGTGGGGTGCCATTGTGTTCTCCATTGGAGTGGGATGCCGTTGCCTAGCTGTGTTTAATTTTCTGGGTTGACATTTCCCATGTTGAGGACACCCATTTTGGGGAAGCAGTGCATATACTCACTAAAGTAAGTTGCAAGAACAACATTTATCACTCACATTAAGAAAACAGAGAGCTCCTGTCCTCACTGATGTGGATGTTAAATAAAATAAGGGACTATTGCTCATGATCACTTCATATTCCTCACTTCAGTGCCTGCTTTTCTGGCCTCTGACTTGATGATTAGAGAATCCTGGGTCGGGAGGTGGGGAATGCGGGGAGGCGGGCAATGATTTAGGGCCTTACCTGTGATTGCTAAAACGTGTCAAGCAAGAGATATGAGCATTTTACTTAAACTCAAGATACAGGAAAATGAATTTGCCATGTGAAAAAGAAGTACTAATGAGAAAGCACAGAGAATGATGCAAGATATTTATAGGGACAATGCTGACAAATCTATGATCCAGGCTGGAAAAGATGTAATTAACATCAATGATAATTTAATCTATAATTATACATTCTTTTAATTGCTATGATGGTTTTCAATAAAAAAGGGTAAAAAAAGTTAACTTGCTTCCAGAAATATGTAGTATTACTCTAGGTCAGTGTTGGAACATATTTCTAGCTGCTAAAGACCAGGATAGTTTAAATGTTAGATCCATTTGTTTACAAAAAATTTAAATGTCTGTTGCTATGATTAACATTCAAAGAATAAATTGCTGTGCTGCAAGGTCTTGCCTGCTTTTACCTTATGTCAAAGAAGATTATGTAAATAAATCAATATTTCATTTAATATACATTGCTAAAATAAATAAATGCAATAAAAAACTAAAGAAGAGTGCCAATTATTTTTTTTTTCATATCCAGCATAAATTATGCATTGGATGAGTGGCCGTAAAACTGTTTTAAACTACTCAAAACCAAGCCCAACCTGACGCTGAGAATATACAATTGTCAGAGCTCAGGTCCATCTAACCAATGATGTCTACAAGGAAACAGCAGGTATGACTTTGATGACAACTGTGTTTTCAACTTAATAGTCTCACATATATAAATATGAATGTACATATATATATATATATATAAAGCATTTTAAATATATTAGACTCTAAACATCTAGAAAGTATAGTTAAATTTATAAACAAAGGCTAAGTGTAAAGATATTCTATTACTTCTCCAGACTCAACAAACATTGCTTTGATTTCAATAGTCACTGATTAGATAAAGGGCATACATTTCTATTGGCCAGGAATCTCAGCAATTGCAATAAATACGTTAAGTGGACATGAAATGGTTAACCCCAGAGGCCAGTTATTAGACTCTTTAAAATATAGCTCTGCTTCTAGGAGGAAGGAAAAAGAGAGTGACAGTGAGGCATGGGAAAAAGACTATAGAGAAAAGCCTTCTAGTTGAGGAAGAGTATAGAGGAGAGACTTTTCTGGTGGCATGCAGAAGGGAAGCGACTGTCTTCCCAGCTAAAGTCAGGATTATTTATATAGCATTTGCTCCCACAGACTCAGCAGAGAAAAAAGAAAGTGTTTTACTGTGAACAGCTTCAACAGAAATTATCAGCAGAACTAGAGGAGAAAAGTCTGAAACTACTCAGTTCCCTAGATCACGCAGTTTGTGGGAAAGCAAATAGAAATAGAAACCCTGGTGGTCAGAGCTATGCAAACATGGCAGTGGAGTCCAACTCAGGTGACAGTTATCCTCGATCTTAGACACGAAGGCTGAGAATTCTCTGTAGTGCAAGCGTCCTGGAAACAGACCAGTGCAGAGACAGAAGAGAAGTAAGGAGATAATGGAGAGGCGGCCCCAGACCAGAACCAAGGCAAAGACAACGGATTCCCAGCTCATCATGGCAAGTCATGTCAGCAATCAGCAAAGAGGGTATGGCAGTGAACACCTGAACTGCACTCCAGTTACACCTCTAGAGGGGCATAGAGGGGCCATTGATTTTGCCTTTTGCTAGAGTGGTCCTTGATGCTGGGAGGGATTGGGGGCAGGAGGAGAAAGGGACGACCGAGGATGAGATGGCTGGATGGCATCACAGACTCAATGGACGTGAGTCTGAGTGAACTCCGGGAGTTGGTGATGGACAGGGAGGCCTGGCGTGCTGCGATTCATGGGGTCGCAAAGAGTCGGACACGACTGCGCGACTGAACTGAACTGAACTGAGAGTGGTCCTTAGCCTTTCTCAGCCAGGCGGCCCCAGCTCATCCACGAAATTATCAGATAACATTATAGCCCATAATAGCTGACTTGCCTACCCTTCTCACCATAGGAATTCTACCTTCTGACAAAAGACAACATTTTTCTCAGTCTCTCTATATTCTCTTTTCTGAATCTCTTTCCAAAGCCTTTTTTTTTTTTTTTTTTTTTTGGTATTCTTGTTTCATCTAGAGGTATGGGAGTCACGATGCAATTGGAATGAGAAGAAAACTAGACTATTCTTAAAAGAGGATTCGGCTGGTTAGTAGACTCTCTCACAGTAGACTTAGTAAGAAGTACTAAGATTTACTCTTAAAAAAAATTTTTTTTTAATTGTAAAAAAGTCACATACTATAAAGCATACTATTTTAACCATATTTAACTGTTAGTTCAGTGGGACCAAGTACCTTCTTATTGGTGTGCAACTCTCACCATCATTCATTTCCTGAATGCTGTACCTTCCTGAACTGAAACTCTGTCTCCATTAACCACTAACTCCCCATCCTCCTATTCCATCCCCCTACCCATGGCATCTACCTGTGGACTTTCTGACGCTATGAATTTGACTATTCTTACCTCGTATAAGTGGAATCAGACAGTATTTAAGTAGACTAATGCTTAATGAGTTCTCCCATATCCTTATACAAAATTACTGATTACTACAAGCTATGGACCTTCAGAGTCACACTTAAAAGTGTTGAAAATTAATTTTGAAAATATCAAAGTTCTACTATGCATATTTTTGCTTCCATAAAAGATTAAACTGTATTTTATTCATTCCTCAGCAGGTTTAGTTCTTTTCAACAAATTCTTCGGTTAACTATGTAAACTCTAGAGCCACAAGAGTATCTCCAAGTGTCAGTACGGAGAGGCATAGTCCACCTACAGTTTGCTGAGACAGCCCTCACTTCAAGTGTGCAGAGTGTGAATCCAGAAAACACGACTTTCTTCAGGACCATGCCTTACAAGGGTCTGGTACTGCCTGGTGGGCCACAAGTTCCTTGCTTAAGTGTGAACTTCCAATGCTTTCTGAGCTAAAATGGGCGAATAGCTATTCACCCAGGGTAATTATATATTTTGTTAAGTACATAATGTTGCCAACCTACTGTGTTTGAGCAAAGTATTCTTAAATAGTGGCTGAGATGAGGAGGTGGAGCCTTTCAGAGCCTGGGAACAGGGGTGCAGACACTTTAAATAATTTGTGGGTATCAGAAGCAGGGCTTCCCTGGTGGCTCAGTGGTAAAGAATCCGCCTGCTGGTGCCGGAGATGCAGGAGACTCGGGTTCAGTCCCCGGGTCGGGAAGATCCCCTGGAGGAGGGCATGGCAACCCACTCCAGTGTTCTTGCCTGGCGAATCCCAGGGACAGAGGAGCCTGGCAGGCAACAGTCCATGGAATCGTAGAGTCAGACACAACTTAGCAACTGAGCTCCAGGCTCAGCACTGCTTGGGTGGGACCGTGTCCTTGCTCAGATAAGTTGTTTGGCCTGAGGCACCCCAACATGCATCCCTGCAGGCTGTTGGGCGGGGCTGGATCTTGGCTGAGGAAGTCAATGTGTAGCAAAACAAATACAGTATTGTAAAGCAAAACAAACTAAAAAATAAAAATTAATTAAAGAAAAAAAGAAGACATTGATAAAGAAATAGCAAACTTTAGTATTTATGTAAATTCAAAAGACTAAGAACATAGAAAACAAACAATAATAAGCTGTGACATTTAATTATAAAATTAAAAAAATAAAATATTAAATTAGTAGTAAGAAAAAAGCTATAACAATTACATATATCTTTGAGAAAGAATATAATACTTTTAATACTGTAGATCACTCCTATGTTAGTAAATGTAAATGTTAATAGCATGAATTACTTTCAAAGAAATATAAACTGTTAAACTGATTTAAAATGGATGAAAAGTCCTTATGTGCAAGGAAGATGAAGGGATTTGAAAGAAAAGAAAGGATAGGATATCTAGATAGTGGTTAAGAATGGCCCCTTCACAATTATAAATTTAAAGTAGACCTCTGAATGAAGTTGTTGCTGGGGTTAGGGACCCCTTCAAGGTCTTGAGAGTGAGCACTTGTCTAACACTCGTAACTGAACTATCAGAGCAGACACAGTTCTGACAAAGCAAAAGGATATATTGAAAAGAGGCGCTTGAGCAGAGAACAGCAGAATAAGGGAAACTAGGACACCTGCTTTGCCCCATAGCTTGCAGTTTCAGGGCTTATTGTGGCGAAGTTAGCTTTCTGGGCTGTCTCTGCCCACTCATCTTACTCATGCAAATATCTGGTCCTACTCAGGGCCCTTCCTGGTGATGCCCATGTCTTTCAGTCAACATGGATTGTAAGCATAAGGGTTTCTGGGAGGTTGGCAGAAAGTATTATCCATTGGCTTCTCCTCCCTCCTTCTGTGCACGCTAAATTGCATCAGGTGTGTCTGACTCTTTGTGACCCTATGGACCATAGCCTACCAGGCTCCTCTGTCCATTGGCATGAATACTGGAGTGAGTGGGTTGCCATGCCCTTCTCCAGGAGATCTTTCTGACCCAAGAATTGAACCAGAATCTCATAGCTCTCCTGCATTGGCAGGTGGGTTCTTTACCACTAGTGCCACCTGAGAATCCTTCCTTTTGGCCCCTCCCAAATTCTTCCTGTTTGTTTTGTCAGTAAGAAAAAGCTTGTGTTCCTTATTGAGAACTTCCATTTTGAGAGGACTTAATGCCAGGGCAGATGACTTCAGACAGTGGTCCCTAACAGGGTGAGTTAAGTGAGCTACTCTAATACAGGGCAAGATAACATTTACCTGTAGAGGTAAGCGCAATTGCAGACAGTATAACATAGAGTGACCTCTATAAATAGAGTGACCTTAAAGCTATATTAAGAAATAACAAGAAGGCCATTATGACTTGAGTGAGTGAGTAAAAGATAGAGGACTAGGTATGAGTTATTCTTTCGTTCGTTCGTTCAGTCGTTCACTCGTGTCCGACTCTTTGCAATGCCATTAATCGCAGCTCGCCAGGCCTCCCTGTCCATCACCAACTCCCGGAGTTCACTCAGACTCCATTGAGTCAGTGATGCCATCCAGCCATCTCATCCTCGGTCGTCCCCTTCTCCTCCTGCCCCTAGACTTGAAATTTAATACGAATAATTGTTTTACCAACTATTCTTATAGAATTATTACAAGAAAAATATCTAGACTACACAGTTACTAATCATTTAACATGACTAATTCTCAAGTTATATAAGCATTTCCAGATTATAGAAAAAATTGAGACTCTAAGATACTGTGAATGAAACCACAGAAAATATGATTTATTAATAGATACCTCATAAAATGTGATTTATTAATATTGATGTAAATATTACATACATTATAACAAAGCATTCAAAAGTTATAAAATATATTTAAGAAATTCAAAGATTTTTCAATTTTAGGAAATTTATAAATATATTCCACAGCCAGTGATATCAAAGTAAAAAATGAACCATCTCAGTAATTCCTGAAAAAGTATTTAATGAAATTTAAAATTTACTTGTCTTATAAAACTAACAACAAAAGCTAATAAAATAAGCATTAATAATTTCAAATAAAAGGAATAAAATTAAATAAGTGAATATTTGCTTTACAGTAAATATCTGAAAACATTTCAGTTACTATCAGCAACAAAATAAAATTTTAATTATGATTGCTGACATTGACATTATTTGACATTTCTAATCAATATGACATTAAATTAAAGCACAGATATTATGGTATTAGCTCTGAAAGAGAAAACCAGTATTCCTTGCAGATGCTGCAATTGCTAACGTTTTATTACTAGAAGTATTATGAAAATTTAGTAAGGTAGTTAGAAATAAATATATAGAAATATTGTTCACCCTATAAGAAAAATCAAGTCTTTGAGAATATAACATGGAAACAAATGACATTTCCTACAGCAAGCATGTGTCCAGGAATTAGTTTAAGAAAATAAGTGCAAAACCTATATAAGAGTAATGAAATTTGTAGCATAAATGAAGTATTTAATACATAGAAAAACATATTATTATTAACTTGGAAGACTCACTGTCTAAGGGATGTCACTTACTCCAAATTTTCTATATATATGTAAAACGCAATTTCATTTGAAATTTCTTTAAGATAATGTTGCAACATGCCAAAACTTTCTAAAACTAATCAGGATGAATAAATGTGTAAAAATAACCAGAAAATTTAAAAAACAATTAAAATTCGAGGGACAGTATTTTTTTTCTCAATAATTATAACAATGTGATGCTGGCATAGGAAAATACAGACATAGCAATTAAAGATAATTGAAATGTAGTTATAAAGTTGCTATTCTAAAGATTCACATTTTTTTTTAATGTTTTAAAAGTCCAGCTGAAACAGAACTGTTGGTGTACCTGTGTTTAGAGCATCCAAAAACAAAATTCCAACCACCTGTGAAGAGATACACACAATACGATGCCATTTAACGGCATGCAGAAAAGCAGGTTAAACAGTAAGATTACATAATTATAAAATAGACTCCCAGGGTTATTTTGTCAAAGAAATTGAAGGAAGAGGGCAGTGAAAATTGCAGATTTGTAGAAGCAGGAAATGAGGCTATTATGCAACGTTGTATCCACTTGCATGTCAAAGTTACCTAACAGATTTATAGAACTTGAAGTGTAGACTCTGAAAGAAGGGAAACTTTAATGAAAAGAGAAAGATAATCATGCATTAAATAGGTGATAGTAATAAAGATGTAAGCTTTATTCAGGAATCTTCTATAAGCCTGTTATCCTTATCCATCAGAGGACAGACAAAATGAAAACCATGATCACAGAAGACTAACCAAACTGATCACATGGACACAGCCTTGTCTAACTCAATGAAACTATGACCCATGCCCTATAGGTCACCCAAGATAGATGGGTCATGGTAGAGAGTTTTGACAAAACATGGCCTACTGGAGAAGGACCTGCAAACCATTTCAGTATTCTTGCCTTGAGAGCCCCGTGAACAGTATGAAAAGGCAAAAAGATAGGACACTGACAGATGAACCCCCCATGTTGGTAGGTGCCCAATATGCTACTGGGGATCAGAAGTGAAATAACTCCAGATAGAATGAAGAGATGAAGACAAAGCAAAAACAACACCCAGTTGTGGATGTGACTGCAAATGGAAGTAAAGTCTGAGGCTGTCAAGAACAATATTACACAGGAACCTGGAATGTTAGGTCCATGAACCAAGACAAATGGGAAGTGGTCAAACAGAGGCGGCAAGAGTAAACACCGATATTTTAGGAACTAAAATGGACTGAAATGGATGAATTTAACTCAGATGACTATTACATCTACTACTGTGGACAAGAATACCTTAGAAGTAGGAGTAACCATCATAGTCAACAAAAGTCTGAGTTGTAGTACTTGGATGCAATCTCAAAAATGACAGAATGATCTGTTTGTTTCCAAGGAGCATCATTCAATATTACAGTAATCCAACTTTATGCCCCGACCAGTAATGCTGAAGGACCTGAAGTTTAATAGTTATATGAAGACCTACAAGACCTTCTAGAACTAACACCCATAAAAGATATTCTTTTCATTATAGGGGACTGGAACACAAGAGTAGGAAGTGAAGAGATACCTAGAGTAACAGGCAAATTTGCTCTTGGTGTACGAAACGTTACAGGTCAAAGTCTAATAGAGTTTTGCCAAGAGAATGCACTGGTCATAGCAAACACCCTCTTCCAACAATACAAGAGAACACAATACAATACATGTGTCTACACATGGACATCATCAGATGGTCAAACCAAAATCAGACTGATTATATACTTTGCAACCAAAGATGTAGAAGCTCTATACAGTCAGCAAAAACAAGTCTGGGAGCTGACTGTGGCTCAGATCATGAACTCCTTATTGCCAAATTTAGACTTAAATTGAAGAAAGTAGGGAACACTACTAGACCATTCAGGAAGACTTAAATCAAATCCCTTGTGATTATACAGTGGAAGTGACTAGTAGACTAAAGGTATTAGATCTGATAGACATAGTACCTGAAGAACTATGGACCGAGGTTCATTACTTTGTACAGGAGGCAGTGACTAAGACCATCCCCAAGAAAAAGAAATGGAAAAAGGCAAAATGATTGTGTGAGGAGGCCTTACAAATAGCTGAGAAAAGAAGAGAAGCTAAAGGCAAAGAAGAAAAGTACCGTATATCCATTTGACTGCAGAATTCCAAAGAGTAGCAAGGAGAGATAAGAAAGTGTTCCTCAGTGATGAATGCAAAGAAATAGAGGAAAACAACAGAATGGGAAAGACTACAGTTCTCTTCAAGGAAATTAGAGCTACCAAGAGAATATTTAATGCAAAGATGGACACAGTAAAGGACAGAAATGGTATTGACCGAACAGAAGCAGAATATATTAAGAAGAGGTGGCAAGAATACACAGAAGAATTATACAAAAAGATCTTCATGACTCAGATAACCACGATGGCATCATCACTCACCTAGAGCCAGACATTCTGGAATGTGAAGTCAAATGGGCCATAGGAAGCATCACTAGAGCAAAGATAGTGTAGGTGATGGAATTCCATTTGAGCTATTTCAAATCCTAAAAGATGACACTGTGAAAAAACTGTACTCAATACGCCAGGAAATTTGGAAAATTCAGCAGTGGCCACAGGACTGGAAAAGGTCAGTTTTCATTCCAATACCAAAGAAAGGCAATACCAAAGGATGTTCAGCCTACTACTTGCACTGTTCTCACATGCTAGTACTAATGCTCAAAATTGTTCAAGCCAGGCGTCAACAGTACATGATCCGTGAACTTCCAGATGTTCAAGCTGGATTTACAAAGGGCAGAAGAACCAGAGATCAAATGCCAACATCCACTGGATCATGTAAAATGCAAGAGAGTTCCAGAAAAACATCTATTTCTGCTTTATTGACTATGCCAAAGCCTTTGACTGGGTGGATCACCGCAAACTATGGAAACCTCTTAAAGTGATGGGAATCCCAGACCACCTTATCTGTCTCCTGAGAAATCTGTATGCAGGTCAAAAAGCAAGAGTTAGACCTGTACATGGAAGAACAGACTGGTTCCAAATTGGGAAAGGAGTACATCAAGGCTGTATATTGTCACTCTGCTTATTTAACCTATATGCAGTATACATCATGTGAAAGGCCAGGCTGGATGAATCGCAAGCTGGAATCAAGACTGCTGGGAGAAATATCAATAACCTCAGA
The DNA here is from genome assembly GCA_006408695.1 of Aepyceros melampus. Classification (NCBI taxonomy): domain Eukaryota; kingdom Metazoa; phylum Chordata; class Mammalia; order Artiodactyla; family Bovidae; genus Aepyceros; species Aepyceros melampus. The sequence continues at coordinate 578,767 of SJXQ01010072.1, forward strand.
AATGCAGATGATACAATCCTTAAGACCTTCTTGAGGATTGTGAAAGAGGAAAGTGAAAAAGCTGGCTTAAAAATCAACATTCAAAAAACTAAGATCATGGCATCCTGTCCCATAGCTTCATGACAAATAGATGGAGAGTCAGTGGAAACAGTGACAGACTTTATTTTCTTGGGCTCCAAAATAACTGCAGATGGTGACTGCAGTCATGAAATTAAAATATACTTGCTCCTTGGATGAAAAGCTATGATAGACCTAGACAGCATGTTAAAAAGCAGAGACATTACTTTGCCAACAAGGGTCTGTCTAGTCAAAGCTATGGTTTTTCAAGTAGTCATGTATGGATAGTTGTGAGAGTTGGGCTGAAAAGAAAGCTGAACACTGAAGAGTTGATGCTTTTGAACTGTGGTGTTGGAGAGGACTCTTGAGAATCCCTTGGACACCAAGGAGTTTCAACCAGCCCATCCTAAGGGAAATCAGCCCTGAATATTCACTGCAAGGACTTATGCTGAAGCTGAAACTTTAATATTTTAGCCACCTGATGCAAAGAACTGACTCATTTGAAAAGACCCCGATGCTGGAAAAGACTGAAGGTGGGTGGAGAAGGGGATGACAGAGGATGAGATTGTTGGATGGCATCACCAACTTGATGGACATGATTTGAATAAACTCTGAGATTTGGTAATGGACATGGAAGCCTGGCGTGCTGCAGTCCATGGGGTCGCAAAGAGTTGGACACAGCTGAGCAACTGAACTGAACTGAATAAAGATTGTTAAATAAATATTTGGACAAAATTAGAAACAGAGAATCAAGGGCAGTGAAGACAGGCAAGAAGCTACCGCTCCTTGACTGTTTGTTGTGTTTACATTTTCTTTTCTCCTCCCCCTTTATTTCTTCTCTCTACTTTGCCACTTCTCCTTTTATCTCCTTTAAAAAAATGGATTTGTCTACATGAAATTATTGAGACTCATTATAATTTGCTATGAAATATAATTAGCTCTGCCTCAGATAACCCCAATTAACTCACTCAGGCCTAAAATTCTTAATCTCATGACTCTTTAGTGTGACTCCTAAAGATTAAAATATTTATTAGCCCAATCAGATGTAACCAAAAAAAAGGAAAAAAAAAAAAAAAACAACACCAATTCATATGATATATAGTTATTTAAAGAAAGTAGTTTTCTTAACATACAATTATAATGATGAGTTATTAAACACCCAAATACAAATATTGATGTTGTTAGTACAAAATATGAAGTCACAATTATAGCTTAAGTTCATAAAGACAGATAGATTTGTGTGTGTGTGTTGCACATTTTTATAGGTTTGCATGTAGAAACTTTTTATCATTTGTAAGGCAGAAGGGGAATCCATTATATATACAGTAGAGTAACTTAGGCTCTATCTCTAGTAAATAGTGCCCATTGAATAGCAAATAAAGCATGATTCATATTTAAATATCTGTTCTTTCTCTCATGGCTAGGGAATATCCATCTGTTGTTTTTTTTCAAATTGTTCATAATGAAAAGCAACATTTTATTCAATACATAAAGACAGATAGATTTGTGTGTGTGTGTTGCACATTTTTATAGGTTTGCATGTAGAAACTTTTTATCATTTGTAAGGCAGAAGGGGAATCCATTATATATACAGTAGAGTAACTTAGGCTCTATCTCTAGTAAATAGTGCCCATTGAATAGCAAATAAAGCATGATTCATATTTAAATATCTGTTCTTTCTCTCATGGCTAGGGAATATCCATCTGTTGTTTTTTTTCAAATTGTTCATAATGAAAAGCAACATTTTATTCAATTTAAATAGTATTCATCATGTAGTTTCTAAACATGAAACTTTTAGGAGTTTGGCTTGAGAAAGCAGTTACTCTGTTGATGTATAAATTATGTATAAATTATTTTGATACTCATTTTTTGGATGTTCCAACAAAACTTGTTAGTAGTGGTCTGATGATATATTTTCTTGTTTTATTTTCCCTTTTAGAGGTAAATGGAGGTATTAGATAACAAGGTTTTATTGTGCTAAGAAAATGCACAGATTTTTTCTCTTTTTTTCTTTTTAAGAAAGCAGTAACTTATCCTAAGGAGAAATTCTTATAGATAGATATACTGTGAAAAACACGCTCTCCAGCTCAAAACCAAAGGATGGACTCTGAGACACGAAGCACAGTGAAAATGAGACTTAATGACAGTCTTGCTCGATCAGGTGTCTGATGGGCAGGGAAGCCATGCAGTTACAATAGCAATTTATTCCCTAACTCTCAGGTCCTTCCCCTTGGTTCCTCATTGGCTGAGTACTATGGGGTGTACAATCTTCCTGGAGGTCGCCTAAGTTTCATTATTTTCTTACAGAGTATCCTTCTTTCTCCCTTCCCAACTTACACCCACATTTTTCAAAAAAAGACTTTCTTGCTAATGTATCCCTTTCCCCAACATCTTGTTTGCCTAAGGAACCTCCAGGTGCATGAACTGTGTCAGGTCTGCAAGTCCTTAGCAAGTTTAGAACTAGGGAACAGGCAAAGGATGGAGTCCTATCTCTTTAGGATCCAGTCTAATCTCCCTCCCCAATCCTAACTTTATCTAAAGAGTCCAAGCTTCAACTTTGTCTTGAAAATCGGCCACATCAACTTTCTATTTCTTACATATACAAAATAAATATTATAAAAAAGATGATTTTGAAATAATTTGAGCTCAGTTTTCTTATTAATTTGCTAGCAAGGTTATGCTCAAAATCCTTCCAGCTAGGCTTCAGCATTATTTGAACCAAGAAATTGGAGATGTACAAGCTGGATTCAGAAAAGGAAGAGGAAATCAGAGATCAAATTGCCAAAATCTGCTGCATCATAGTGAAAGCATGGGAATTCCAAAAAATATATACTTCTGCTTCACTTGCCACACTAAAGTCTTTGATTGTGTGGATTACAACAAATTGCACAAAATTCTTAAAGAGATGGGATTACCAGACCACCTTACCTGTCTCCTGAGAAACCTGTATGCAGGTCATATAGCAACAGTTAAAATGACATGGAATAACAGACTGCCTCAAAATTTGTAAAGGAGTACAACAAGGTTTTATATCATCACCCTGCTTATTCAACTCATATGCATAATACATTATGCAAAATGCTGGGCTGGATGAAACACAAGCTGGAATCAAGATTGCCAGAAGAAATATTAACAACCTCATATATGCATATCATACCATTATAATGTCATAAAATGAAGAGGATCTAAAGAGCCTCTCAATAGGGTGAAAGAGAAGAGTAGAAAAGCTGGTTTGAAACTCAACATTCAAAAAACTAAGATCAGGGCATCCAGCTCCAACACTTCATGGCAAATAGAAGGGGGAAAAAGAAAAAGCAAACTGACAGATTTTATATTCTTGGGCTCCAAAATCACTGCAGATGGTGACTGCAGCAGTGAAATTAAAAGATGCTTGCTTCTTGGAAGGAAAGCTATGGCAAACCTAGATAGCAAGCATATTAAAAATCAGAGACATCACTTTGCTAATGGAGGCCCATATAGTCAAAGCTATGGTTTTTCTAGTGGTCATAATGTATGGATGTGAGAGTTGGACTACAGAGTCTGACCGCTAGAGAACTGATGGTTTTGAATTGTGGAGAAAATGCTTGAGAATCCTTTGGGCTGCAAGGAAATCAAATCAATCAATCCTTAAATGAAATCAACCCTGAACATTCATTGGAAGGATTGATGCTGAAGCTGAAACTCCAATTCTTTGGCTACCTGATGTAAAAAGCCTACTCATTAGAAAAGATCCTGATGCTGAGAAAGAATGAAGGCACAAGGAGAAGGGGTGGCAGAGGATGAGATAGATAGCATTACCAACTCAATGAGCATGAATTTGACCAAACTCTGGAAGAGAGTGAAGGACAATGAAGCTTGGCATGCTGCAGTCCATGGGGTTGCAAAGAGTCAAACATGACTTACCAACTGAACAGCAAAAATTAACTTGTGTTACATTGAGTAATTTACTATTAATAATTTGTTGTTCATAGACAGCTTATTAAACTCTGAATTTTATAACTATAAAATTCAGTGTCAAACCATGATTTAAATCTTAGTTTCTAAAGAATGGAATTTATAAAAACTTTACCAAAAGTTAGCTTTCAGTTCAGTTCAGTCAATCAGTCGTGTCTCACTCTTTGCAACTCCATGAATTTGCAGCATGCCAGGCCCCCCTGTCCATCACCAACTCCCAGAGTTCACTCAAACTCACATTCATCATGTAGTTTCTAAACATGAAAGTTTATGACTAGACGGACCTTTGTTGGCAAAGTAATGTCTCTGCTTTTGAATATGCTATCACTCCATGAATTTGCAGCATGCCAGGCCCCCCTGTCCATCACCAACTCCCAGAGTTCACTCAAACTCACATTCATCATGTAGTTTCTAAACATGAAAGTTTATGACTAGACGGACCTTTGTTGGCAAAGTAATGTCTCTGCTTTTGAATATGCTATCTAGGTTGGTCATAACTTTCTTTCCAAGGAGTAAGCATCTTTTAATTTCATGGCTGCAATCACCATCTGCAGTGATTTTGGAGCCCCCAAAAATAAAGTCTGACACTGTTTCCACTGTTTCTCCATCTATTTCCCATGAAGCTACCCTTTTTTGTTTAACATGTTAGCATATGACTCTGGGAGTACTGATAGATAAAATATTTCACTGTGAAACATGTGCAAAGAGAATAATTCAAAGTGCTCACAAGTATAATAGATGAAAACTTAATAAAATTAGCTGAGATGAAATATAGAAACCAAATAACATGTTATTATATTACTACTTGAATTATATTTTGTCAGATTATTTATAGCAGTTTTTTGTTTATTTGACCATAGTTTATTTAAAAGCACTTGTTTAATAAAATCCATCAAATAAAATGAGAAAAGAATAAGCTTGGGAATTAGATAAAATCTCACTGAAAATCTGTATACTGGTCTAAAAGATAGGATTATTCCTTACATATGATAACAGTCTCTAGGAGTCAGCACTCTCTGAGTTCTTCCTCTTTCCCTGGCTCCATACATAGAACCCACTATGACAGTATGCTTTCCTCCTTTTGATGGTAAACAGTCTATATTTCACTGCTTTGGAAAGAAGGTGATTTAGAATATGACATTCAGAGCTAAATAGGAATTGCAGAAATCATTCAGACCACCTCAGTTATTTGAGAAAACCATAAGCCACAGTTTTGAAGGGACTTTCCTCAAAGTCACATAGCACAGACTTAAAAGAAATATAAAAAGAGATAGTACATATAATTATTGTATCTTCTAAGAAACTTGTATCATCATCCAAGTCTGTATTGACCTCTTATTTTTTTAAATTTCTTTTTCACTCTTCTACATTTCTTGTGAAATAAGCAATTTGCCACTTCCTTTTGTAATTTTGTCTACATATAAAGCTTGTTGCTATTTAGTCTAAATTGTGTCTTACTCTTTTGTGACCCCTTCGACTGTAACCCACCAGGCTTCTCTTTACATGGGATTTCTCCAGCAAGAACACTGGAGTAGGTTGCCATTTCCTTCCCCAGGCAATCTTTCTAACCCAGGGATCAAATCCACATCTCCTTCAGTGCAGGAGAATTCTTTACCGCTGAGCCACTAGGGAAGCCCCCTTAGTGTGTAAGACCCTTGAGAAAAGTGAATGTGGTTAATCTTCGTGTACTTATATAGGATGGAATTATCTCTCCTACAGAGGTGGAAGTTCTATGAAAATTTAATGGATGAATATCCTTCCAAAACATTTATAGTCTGATCTACCTAAGTATGAACATAAGTCATACTTATAAACATAAGTACATAAGTCAGCTTTAATTTATACACTGACTTGTCTTGTTTTATAATAACTGCATTTATGTAGAACTCATCCCAGTCACCTGTCTTGCATGTCCCAGTAATGTATCATAACAGCTCTTGTGCCGGGAGCCAGCATGAGGAATCCCACCCGTGATGGGGACACATGGCAGAGACTCAGATGGCAAGGCAATTTGGGTCTCGGGGGGGTTCCCCCTGGTATTTCCTGAGCATGTACCCCAAAAATAAGAATCTGCCTGCTTTTTCCATTCTTCTGATTTCTCTGAAAAAAGTTGACTCAGGGCTTTAGTCTTTTGCATTTGAAAGGAGTGTTTCAGCTCAACCCCCTCTGATAATCCTCTAACTTAAAGGCTCTAACTTGCCTAACAGGTTCCCTGGACCTTACAGCCACCAACTGTGAGGGGCACAAAGCTTAAGTATCTTAAAGTTACAAAACCTTTTCTAAGAGTTAAAAATCCTATTGGTGACAGGATTTCATTGTTGACTCCATGATTGCTGCCAGACCTCCTTATTCTCTAGGCACCTGGAAAGATGTTAATCAATGTAAACAGGATATGAAAAAATATATATAGTAGTTTTGATGTTAGCAACACTAGACTTTTGAGTTAATTAACACAAATAAGTCTTCTGGTTAACAAACCCTTATCAGGATAGAGCCATAAAATATTAATTGGCCTTTTGGCCAGAAGATGATGTAAATCACCTAAGGCTTGTGTATACAACTAGGTATGCAAAGAGAAAAGCCTGGTCTCCATGAGTCAGGGTTGCTGATGCTGCATAATTTTATATATTATCCATTGATCTCTATGTAAAAAGGGTATAAAAGACCTTGAAGAACAATATAAGCCAAAGCCAGTTGCTGGACTGGCTTCCCTCGTGTCTTCTCTTTGATTTCTGCCTGAATTCCCATCTGGGGTGTGGAGGCTTGCCATGTCTACTTACTTGTTCCACCTCTTAAGTTCTGTGTGAAAGGGAGCCCAGGGCAGGGCACCCTTAGAGATTCAAGCCGGCGCCGGTGGCCCCATGTAGATGGTGCAAGCTCCTTGTCTGGAACTTTATTGGCTTTCCACGTAAACCAAGTTATTCAGCCTTCTTTTCTCCACTGAATTTTCCTACTATACTATTTCTTCCTAATCTAATCTTATATTTCTAAATAAATAAGTTTTTCCTTGCTCACGCCATCCCCACTTTGAATCACCCTGAATCCACTGGGGCTGGACCCCGGCACTCTTGGACTAGATGTTCAGTTAAGTGGAGTATATGTTCATTTTTCAGGAAACATATTAATAATTTCCAAAAAAGTAATCAGGAGTCAACCTTAGTCATTATCTCCAATAAGAAATCAAATTATTTTACTCCCAAATTTATTTCATGCAAAAATTAGTTTAATGATTTTTACTTTTGTTTTAATTTTACACAATTAGATTTATTAATAATTAAATTGATCTTTATGACTTTTTCTTAATTATATGAATAAAGATTTTCCAACATGAATTCAGTTCTTTCTTTCAGCTGATGTTCAATTTGAAATTCAAATTCAAGAACAGTAACTGAATATTTGACCTTGTACTAAGAAAAGAAACAAGATCATACAGCAAAAAATTATCTCCATATAATATTCATCCTCTACTGCTTTCCACCACCGTTCATTATAATGTATCTATTTATTTGGATGTGTCTAAATAATGTCAAAATGGAATAGCCTGGAATTAAGTTTAGACAAATTACTCTTTTTGATTGAATGGTTTAAGATTTGTTTTTAAATTGTTCTTTAAAATCTCTTTCAAGACATATAGTTTTATACTTTAAGTAGATTTTGCTTTTATTTTTTAAAGTGAATTTGGCTAAAGCAGTTGTTATCATAGACACCATACAATAATGTTTTTACTTATGATAAGAGAAAAATTAATTTTCTATATCACCTCAGACTTCCTATAAGAAATCATATATTCCATCTTTATTATTCACAAGGGTCCTATACCAGTATGACATTACTTTCTTTAAAGTACAACATAATAAGTGATGCATTAGTACTGAACCAGTTTTCCAGTCAAATAAGTATGCTTAAAAGAGAGCTAATAGAAGTCTCAGTAATAATAATAATACAGACAGTACATACTACAGAGGGCCAATTAGTCTGTAGCATTGGAGTTTTGATATATTTAACTACTAACCTTCAAATTAATATGTGGTTCTGCTTATATTAATGTATTCTAAATCAGGCTGGATTCATTGATGCTAAACAGTATTATGATGTAAAACAAAACAATGTGATAATCAACACTGTATTTTCACTTGCATCATATACAGTGAGATGAAAATCATAATTAATATTCATGAAATAAATAAGTTATCATAAAATTATAAATATATGGCATTAGAGTATTTCTGCAAAATATATCTGCTTTCACTGAAAGTTCATAGTCATAAATATTAATGATTTTTAGAAAATGAGTATATATATATAGGTCTATATATATTAAACAAAATGAAGGAAATAATTTTGTTTTTCCTTGACTATTCACATCCATTTTCCTTGTTTTCTTTCCCCTCTTGGTGAAACTGAGTTCTTTTATTCAATAGCTTCATTGTATTTTCCCACTTTAAAATATATTTAGACCAAATTAATTCTGTTTCTGCAGTGTGCAAAACAATAGGCTATAGCTTCAGAGAAACATAAATTTATAAGACACAGTACCTGCCGCTTCTAATTCTTACATCTAGTGGAGAAGAAGGCATTTATTCCCATAGTGCAGGGTGGTGAACCACATCTAAGAAGAGGAAGTGAAACTGGACAGCATCTGTACTAGTTTGCTAGTAATTAGGCTGCCATGACCCAGTGGCATAAACTAGATGGCTATGAACAACAGAAATTTACTGGCTCACAGTTTTGGAGGCTAGACATTCCAGATCACAGTGTCAGCAGGGTGATGAATTCTGAGTGCTGGGGCAGATAATTAGTTTCATGCCTCCCTCCTAACTTCTGATAGCTTGCTGACAATCTTTGATGGTAGATGCATCATCATTCTAATCTCTGTCTTGATGTTTACATGGTATTTTCTTTGTATCTTTTCATATTATCCTCTCTGCACATATCTATCTCTGTACAAATTTCTCTTTTCATAAAGACAAGAGTCATAGTTTAGGACCCACTTTAATGACCTCATTTTAAATTGATTATCTCTAAGAACATCCTATTTCCAATAGAGCCACATTCTGAAGCCCTGGCAACTTGGATTTCAACATAATTTTTGGAGAGATACAATGCAACTCATAACATCTACCTATCTTTTATTCACTTGACCTTGATAGAGCTGGGGTTAATCTTTACTGCAGTCAGTGCTAGAAGTTTGTTTTAATTTTACAGTTAAAACTTTGACAAAATGCTTTGTGTGTCTGGCATCCTCTACTCAGTCTTCAAGACCAAAATCAAATGTTGGCTCCTCGATAAAATCACTCCTGTCTCATTTCTGAATTACAGAGTCATGAGCTGCCTGTTTGATATTTATATGGTGCTCTATTTACTGTTTTCATATTTATCTCTCCCAGAAGAATATGATCTTCCTGAAGACCAGAAATGCATCATATTTCTCTTTAAATGCGTAATGCCTGGAATAAGGTCTAACAACTACTGAATAAATACTTTGACCACCTGATGCGAAGAACTGACTCATTTGAAAAGACCCTGATGCTGGAAAGATTGAAGGCAGGAGGAGAAGGGGATGACAGAGGATGAGATAGTTGGATGGCATCACTGACTCGATGGACATGGGTTTGGGTGGACTCTGGGAGTTGGTGATGGACAGAGAGGCAGTCCATGGGGTCGCAAAGAGTCAGACACGACTGAGTGACTGAACTGAACTGAACTGAACTAACTGAATAAATGTTTTCTATATATAATGAGTAAGACTTTGATATGATGAATGAAAATATGAATGAATAAAATTTGTCCAAAATAGCATGAATAATGATAGAATGTAAAAACTGGAATATAATTACATATTTTTTTTCTTTCCTTTTTTAACTATTAGTAGTTGTAAGATAAATAATAGCATGCATACATGCTAAGTCGCTTCAGTCATGTCCAAGTCTTTGCATTTCTGTGGACTGTAGCCCTCCAGGCTCCTCCATCCATGGGATTCTCCAGGAATCCTCCTCCAGGGGATCTTCCTACCCAGGGATCAAACCCACATCTCTTATGTGTCCTGCATGGGCAGGTGGGTTCTTGATCGCTAGCTCCACTTGGGAAGCCCAATTAATAACACATGGTATAAATTAAAGCCTTGTTACACTAATATATATTAAATATGCACAGACATATGATTGCACATGTGTGTAGGTGTGTTGTTTGTATTTATAAAGTCTCAAAACCTGTTAGCAATTGTGCAAGTGATGTTCCACATCATTCAGAAATCGTAGCATATCATCATTGTTTAGGTCAGCCATATAGTGTATGTTAAAGAATTAAGAAACAAGAGATAAACATTTCTATCTTTGGCAGCTCAGATGGTAAAGAATCTGCCTGCAATGCATGAGGCCCAGGTTCAATCCATTGTCAGGAAGATCCTCCAGAGAAGGAATGGCAACCCACTCCATTATTCTTACCTGGAGAATTCCACAGACAGAGGGACCTACTAGCAAGCTATAGTCCATGGAGTAGCAAAAGCTGGACATGACTGAGCTACTAATACTTTCATTTTCACTTAGATTATTCTATGGGCATACTATTATGGGATTCTGAATTTGAAACATTTTAAAAAGAGGCAATAATAATGTTCAGTTCAGTCGCTCAGTCGTGTCCGACTCTTTGCAACCCCATGAATCGCAGCATACCAGGTCACCCTGTCCATCACCATCTTCCAGAGTTCACTCAAACTCACGTCCATCAAGTCAGTGATGCCATCCAGCCATCTCATCCTCGGTCATCCCCTTTCACTCCTGTCTCCAATCCCTACCAGAATCACAGACTTTTTCAATAAGTCAACTCTTTGCATGAGGTGGCCAAAGTACTGGAGTTTCAGCGTTAGCATGATTCCTTCCAAAGAACACTCAGGGCTGATCTTCTTTAGAATGGACTGGTTGGATCTCCTTGCAGTCCAAGGGACTCTGAAGAGTCTTTTCCAACACCACAGTTCAAAAGCATCAATTCTTCAGTGCTCAGCTTTCTTCACAGTCCAACTCTCACATCCATACATGACCACAGGAAAAACCATAGCCTTGACTAGACAGATCTTTGTTGGTAAAGTAATGTCTCTGCTTTTCAATATGCTATCTAGGTTAACTTTCCTTCGACAGAGTAAGCGTCTTTTAATTGCATGGCTGCAGTCAACATCTGCAGGGATTTTGGAGCCCCCAAAAATAAAGTCTACACTGTTTCCCCATATATTTCCCATGAAGTGATGGGGCCAGATGCCATGATCTTCGTTTTCTGAATGTTGAGCTTTAAGCCAACTTTTTCACTCTCCTCTTTCACTTTCAACAAGAGGCTTTTTAGCTCCTCTTCACTTTCTGCCATAAGGGTGGTTTCATCTGCATATCTGAGGTTATTGATATTTTTCCCGGCAATCTTGATTCCAGCTTGTGCTCCTTCCAGCCCAGCCTTTCTTATGATGTACTCTGCATATAAGTTAAATAAGCAGGATTGACAATATACAGCCTTGATGTACTCCTTTTCATATTTGGAACCAGTCTGTAGTTCCATGTCCAGTTCTAACTGTTGCTTCCTGACCTGCAAGTCAAGAAGTAGGTCAAGTGGTCTGGTATTCCCATCTCCTGAAGAATTTTCCACAGTTTATTGTGATCCCCCCAGTCAAAGGCTTTGCCATAGCCAATAAAGCAGAAATAGGTGTTTTTCTGGAATTCTCTTGCTTTCTCCATGATCCAGCAGATGTTGGCCATTTGATCTCTGGTTCCTCTGCCTTTTCTAAAACCAGCTTGAACATCTGGACGTTCACGGTTCACATATTGCTGAAGCCTGGCTTGGAGAATTTTGAGCATACTTTACTAGCATGTGAGATGAGTGCAGTTGTGTGGTAGTTTGAGCATTCTTTTGCATTGCCTTTCTTTGGAACTGGAATGAAAACTGACTTTTCCAGTCCTGTCGCCACTGCTGAGTTTTCCAAATTTGCTGGCATATTGAGTACAGCACTTTCACAGCATCATCTTTCAGGATTTGAAATAGATCAACTGGAGTTCCATCACCTCTACTAGCTTTGTTCGTAGTGATGCTTTCTAAGACCCACTTGACTTCACATTCCAGGATGTCTGGCTCTAGATGAGTGATCACACCATCATGATTATCTGGGTCATGAAGATCTTTTTTGTACAGTTCTTCTGTGTATTCTTGCCATCTCTTCTTAATATCTTCTGCTTCTGTTAGGTCCATACCATTCTGTCCTTTATCGAGCCCATCTTTGCATGAAATGTTCCCTTGGTATCTCTAAGTTTATTGAAGAGATCTCTAGTCTTTCCCATTCTATTGTTTTCTTCTATTTCTTTGCATTGATCACTGAAGAAGGCTTTCTTTCTTTTATTTTTTCTTTAATTAATTTTTATTGTTTAGTTTGTAAGCTTTCTTAAGAATATTTAATGTTTTCATGGGAACTAACATTATTATTTCATTGACTTCCACAGCTTTGTCTAACTCAATGAAACAATAATGTTAGTTCCCATGAAAACATTAAATATTCTTAAATAACTATTAATGCTCTTATTAACAGTTATAATGACATTTCCATTACTAGATGGTGATGCACAAAGTATCATGTGATGCCTCATCAATACTTTTATCCAAGAGGAGGTGAATATTATGTTATCTGTTACATTTTGCATGTGCAGGGAGGCCATGACTTTGAGTATGTGATGGATACACATCCTAGCATGGGCACTTTAGAATAAGTAGTGCTCTCCTTTCATCCTTACAGATATGATCATAAATCCAGGAGAGATTTCTTCAAGGCCTGTCATCTCCATGCACTGTTAAACATGAATCCATTTCAGTGAGAGAATGTGTGAATCCTACATAACCAGTTCGTCATTAACATTTCTAAAATGCTTGGAGCCTCTTTTGAAATAAAGAAATGTTATAAATATTGCTGTGATATTTTTTTCTTTGAGAGAGACAGGGAAATTGTTATTCACAGAGTATACTTTTTTTTTCCCCTCTCCTGGAAAATATTTGTCATGTTGATGCATTCTCAAGCCACTGCCAATGAAGAAAAATGTTTGCATCTCTTTCTCCACAAACTGTGGGTGGGGAGAGATTCCAAATTGAATTAAGAACACATCAGTGAGCTCCAAATAAATGATTCAGCCTGAAGGCTGAAGTGTTACCTTTTATTCTGCAGTCTATAATTGACACAAAATATGTGTACAGTAATTCATAAAACATAGATATGCAATAGAAGAATATTTATTATAATGAAGAATCATTATTTTTATGCTAAATAAAGAAGCACAAACACCCTCATCATTGAGCGATATTACATATTCTAAATTGAAGAGTAAGATTATGAGCTGAGAGCTCATTTTAATAGAATTTGAACACATTATTTACTGTTTTCTGAAGTCTAAGAGACTGAAAGTTCCTCATAAAGGAGGCTATATTATTTTTATACTTTTTAAGGCTTATCAATAAGAAATCCTGGCACAAATCTTTAAGGAAATGATAAGATGTATAGAGTTATAGAGGAGAACAGTAAAAATTAGCTAATCCAACAAAAAATTAAATGATAATAGTTTATAAGCTTCCTATTAAGTATAGGACTTAGATTGCTCAACTCCTAAATATTCTGATGAAATAACTAAATGAGTCTCACAGAATGTATAAGCTTTGCCCAAGGTCAGCAGAAATTGACAGTCCTAAGCGAAGATGACACTGTGAAAGTGCTGCACTCAATTTGCCAGCAAATCTGGAAAACTCAGCAGTGGCGACAGGACTGGAAAAGGTCAGTTTTCATTCCAATTCCAAAGAAAGGCAATGCCAAAGAATGCTTAAACCACCGCACAATTGCACTCATCTCACATGCTAGTAAAGTAATGCTCAAAATTCTTCAAGCCAGACTTCAGCAATACGTGAACCGTGAACTCCCTGATGTTCAAGCTGGTTTTAGAAAAGGCAGAGGAACCAGAGATCAAATTGCCAACATCCGCTGGATCATGGAAAAAGCAAAAGAGTCCCAGAAAAACATCTATTTCTGCTTTATTGACTATGCCAAAGCCTTTGACTGGGGGGATCACAGTAAACTGTGGAAAATTCTGAAAGAGATGGGGATACCAGACCACCTGACCTGCCTCTTGAGAAACCTGTATGCAGGTCAGGAAGCAACAGTTAGAACTGGACATGAAACAACAGACTGGTTCCAAATAGGAAAAGGAGTACATCAAGGCTGTATATTGTCACCCTGCTTATTTAACTTATATGCAGAGTACATCATGAGAAATGCTAGACTGGAAGAAACACAAGCTAGAATCAAGATTGCTGGGAGAAATATCAATAACCTCAGATACGCAGATGACACCACCCTTATGGCAGAAAGTGAAGAGGAGCTAAAAAGCCTCTTGTTGAAAGTGAAAGAGGAGAGTGAAAAAGTTGGCTTAAAGCTCAACATTCAGAAAACNTATCAATAACCTTAGATATGGAGATGACACCACCCTTATGTCAGAAAGTGAAGAACTAAAGAGCCTCTTGATGAAAGTAAAAGAGGAGAGTGAAAAAGTTGGCTTAAAGCTCAACATTCAGAAAACGAAGATCATGGCATCTGTTCCCATCACTTCATGGCAAATAGATGGGGAAACAGTGGAAACAGTGGCTGACTTTATTTTGGGGGCTCCAAAATCACTGCAGATGGTGACTGCAGCCATGAAATTAAAAGACGCTTACTCCTTAGAAAGTTATGATCAACCTAGACAGCATATTAAAAAGCAGAGACATTACTTTGCCAACAAAGGTCCATCTAGTCAAGGCTATGGTTTTTCCAGTGGTCATGTATGGATGTGAGAGTTGAACTATAAAGAAAGCTGAATGCCGAAGAACTGATGCTTTGAACTGTGGTATTGGAGAAGACTCTTGAGAGTCCTTTGGACTGCAAGGAGATCCAGCCAGTCCATCCTAAAGGAGATCAGTCCTAAGTGTTCATTGGAAGGACTGATGCTAAAGCTGAAACTCCAATACTTTGGCCACATTGATGCGAAGAGCTGACTTATTTGAAAAGACCCTGATGCTGAGGAAGATTGAAGGCATGGAGGAGAAGGGAATGACAGAGGATGAGATGGTTGGATGGCATCACCAACTCGACGGATGTGAGTATGAGTAAGCTCCAGGAGTTGGTGATGGACAGGGAGGCCTGATGTGCTGCGATTCATGGGGTCGCAAAGAGTCAGACACGACTGAGCATCTAAACTGAACTGAACTGGGCTTGTCTGAGCTTGACTCCAGGCTGTGAATTGAGCTCCTACACACATTTCTCATTCTTCTGGGGTATTCTGATGCAAGTCCTTTTCTTAGAAATCACAGAGCACAAGCCCAGCCTCAGGAGCACCATTCAAACTGCCCCTTGTATCGTATCTACTGGCATCCCATTAGCTGAAGCAAGTCACGTGATCAAGCCCTAAATTAAAACAGTGGAGAGACATTCTTCAGCCATGAGGTCAAGGCAAGTGTGTGGATGTATAAAACAATACAAGGGATTGAGGAGCTGGGACCGGTAATTCTACCAAATCCAGTCACTGGGCCTCTGGCAGTCCCAGGTCCAGCTGCTGTCCCCTGAGAGCCTTTTTCTCTGCTGTTCCCTCTGCCTGGGCTGCTCTCTCTCACCCTCTCCCATTCATCACGCGGCTGGCTTTCGTTCATCTCTTGAGCCTCCACTTAATGTTATCCCTTTTAAGAGTCTTCCAGTCTGCCCAGGGAGGGAATAATACAGGATTTGGTGAACACGTGACACTATCTCTGCTATAGCCTTCTGATCACACAGAACAGAGGCTCCATCAACTGATAAGACAGCTACCAAAAGAACAGAAGCCCCCCAGAGAACAAGATCTTGGGGTTAGGGACAAGGAAACACCAAGAAGAAGCCAAAGGAGGGGGCCGGTGAGGAGACCAAGGGAGGACGCCTAAGATGCAGACTGACAGATACAGGCCAACAGGGCCCAGAAAGAAACATGGCAAAGAAAGTTCACTGAGCCTGTGGCAGAGGCTGATGCAGAAAAATAAGGCCCAGAGGGGCTGCCGGAGAGAGGATAAGCCCGCGCAGCCTCGTGCAATCGCGGCGTCTGCAGTTTCCTCTCGCTGGTTCATTGCTCTCAGCCTGTCATCCACACACAGCAGAGGCATCTGAAAGCTAATTTGGCCTTTGTCGGCGCCATAAATGTTGTTCTTTAGAGGTGATTCCCTTGTAAATGGACGAAAGTTCTAAATTGGAAGTCCGCGTTGGCCGTCCGGGACCGTTCTCGTGAACTCTGGGCAGGTCACTGTGTGAGCGCTCATGCTGGTGACGAATGGAAGGACAGCAGGCTGCTTAAGCAGCGACTTGCAAACCTGACCCACCAAAACGCTGGCTCGGGCGGTGGAATCAGTCCGGGCCTGGCCCCTGATCACTGTGGCGGCGGAGGAAAAATAGCTAGGTCTCCGGAGGCGCAGAGCCTGGAACGAATTATTAGAGCCGCCGAGGGGAGGCACATAGCCCTCGAGGGGCTTGGGGGGTGAAAGCAAGGCAGCTCCTGCCCCATCCTCCTGGGGTGGCCTCTCCAGTCCTCACCAGCTGCCAGAGGGAAATCAGCGTGCAGAACGACCCTCCCCTCCCTGCTCCTAGGTCTTTGTGGCAGGCACCTCTCAACCCCGGGTCCCCTCCTCTCAGCCACCTGTGGTCACAGCCACATCTCTGCGACCAATGAACCACAAGGACAACAAGACCCATCAGGTAGTAGAAGCCCCACCTCAAAGGGGCCATTCCTCGAGTCTCCCCACTTCCACCCCAGAACCTTCTCAAACATTCCAAAAGCTTAGGGGCTCACTTGGTTGTTGGAAAAACTCAGTTCAGACATGAGAAAAAGCTAGTGTCTCCAGGGTCACCCTTCAACCAGTGAGGTGGAGACACGCCTCAGTGCCCCCCTATCTTGCAGGCAGAGGCTTTGGGGGCACTCTCAGGGGGGCTACTGGGGCTGTGCTCCCACAGCCCCCAGAAGTATCTTGCTAACTTAGCCTTCGGCTTCTCTTCCTTCCCTGCCTTCATCACCCTGCTCTCTCACTCCTGCTCTCTGGGACTGTCCCCTGAATAAACCTCCTGCACCTAGGTCCTCACCTCAGGCTTCATTTTCAGTGTTTTTCAGGCTGTGTTCCTCGAGACCTCAAGGCACCTTAGGATGTGCCTAGCCCCTGTTTGACCCACATTCAGTTTGATGTTCCATTGTCACCATTTTGAAATTTTTTATAATTTTTAAACAAAGAATTCCACACTTTCATTTTGCACTGTACCCTGCAATTATATGGCTGATCACACTTTGAATTTCTAGCAGTTTGCACTAGGACTGGCACTTAGTAGGTGCTTTGAACTAAATTGAACTGAACTGTTGGAAAAGACCCTGATGCTGGGAGGGATTGGGGGCAGGAGGAGAAAGAGACGACCGAGGATGAGATGACTGGATGGCATCATGGACTCAATGGACGTGAGTCTGAGTGAACTCCGGGAGTTGGTGATGGACAGGGAGGCCTGGCGTACTGCGATTCATGGGGTCGCAAAGAGTCGGACACGACTGCGGGACTGAACTGAACTGAGCTTTGGGGCCTCTGTTACTCCCTCTCTCCTCTCTTGCTCCCAGCTCCACCCCCTCTTCCCTCCTGACCTGGGGTGTGAATGTTGCCAGAGGCCCAGAAGCAACAGGGCAGTGCATGTGGGCTTTCCCTGGGGCAGAAATAAGTGGGGTCTATGGCCCCCATCCTCAACCTTCCTAAGATCCCCTAGTCTACAGCACACCCTCTCTCAGATCAAAGAATCCCTATGGTCACAGCTACCTATGAGAAAACCACGCGTTTTCATTTTTAAATGTCATTACACAGTTTTCATCATGTTTCCAAAAAGCTAAGTCTGAAATAATTTGGAATTGCCCTAACTCTAAGCCATGGTAACAGAGAGCAGCATTCTACAAAGAAGAGGTTATATGAGCCAAAGCACTTCAAAGACGTGAGGTTAATGGTTGACCTCAAGCAGCTGGAATTGGATACAAGAGGCATCACCAAAGGTTGAGAAGTTTGACCAGGGGAAGGGATCAGGATGAGGAAATGCTTTTCTTAATTGGAAAAAAGACAGCCAGGGAGAGTGAAGCACACATGTAGTGTGATCCCCTTCTCTCTATTTCCCTCTGTGAGAGGGAGACGAGGAGGGGCTGTGAGCCCAGACAAAGCAGACCAAGGCCTTTCCAGGGATTTGCAGAAAGCAATCACAGATAAGGCTCTTTCACCAGGGCAGTTAAAGCCACAGAAAGCAAGGCGTGGGAGGCGTGGAGGTTTAACGTCTTGTCTGGCTGACCTGAGGCCTCAGGGGCTCAGACAAACCTCAGAGAGGCCAAAACTAAATTGCCCTGGGCATGAGAGAAGTTAAAAATCAAAGTAAAATTAAGCTTATTTATTAGCAATTAAGGGCTAATGAGGATTCCTGATTCATCTAAATGGTTATTTCTACATCTTGTTCTAAACTAGCTATCACTTTTCATATGTGATCATTAGAGATTAGTTAGTTGTTATGCTGTGTTATTTAATAAATTCGACTGCACGTACACAGTCCCAGCTTTTTGTTTTCTTTTGCTTTGTTACTGCAACGGGTAGGTTTGGGAAAGCATTAAATGGCCACGATGATTCACAACCCCAGAGAGGCTTTCTATTCAAGGTGACTCTAGCCCCGACTCCACAGCCCACCTAGTGGTAGCTATCCGAATTGCAGCACACTGCCCTGAACGCCTGAAAAACGTTAGATGGGGCGAGTATACTTAGCAATCGGAAAAGGGGGAAGGCAGGCGATAAGTGCTATGGGGTGAGGTGGGGGCGTGGGTGGGGACATAGGCTGTCACCAGGCCACCAGGGATAACTACTTTGGGAGGGAGGAAAGGAGTCGTAGAGGCCAAGGAGGTCCCAGGGACAGGAAGAGATCAGAGGCCAGGAAGAGATCAGAGGCCAAGAAGTGACCCAGAAACCCAGGCAAAGGAAGGAAGTGGGGAGCCGTTAGAGCCCAGATCCGTGCAAGGAAATTTTATGTCCAGGAGGACTGCTGAGGAGCTCAGGGCATGAGGAGAGATACAAGAGGGGCAGAAACAGGGTCTGAGCAAGGTCAGGAGGAAGTGGATGGTGGAGGGAACCAACTTCCTGCTGACCTCAGTCAGGCAAACCATGTGCCCCAGCTCCCCACACAGGTGAATGGGGAGACCCCACAGCCATCAGAAGAGAGCAAATAACAGCTGAGCAAGCTCAGCTTCCGCTCAGAGCACCCAGCCTCCTGCATCTTACCTCATCCAGCAGGCGAACCCTGGCAAAGAGCAACATTCCAGGGGTAGCTGGAAAGGCCTTCCTGGGTAGATGTCACTAACCGGCCCAAGCCTGTTCTCACTTGGTGGCTCTTTTTCTTTTTCTTTTTTAATTTCAGTGAAGATATCATCTCTTGACCCTTGAACTAGGTCCAAAGCAGAAAAAAATCACCATTGGCAACCTGGGATGCAGCATGGGAGCTTAAGGCGAGATTAAGTACCAACAGTATAAGGAACTTGGAGCAGGGCAAGGAAACCCCAGAGCCCGGTCCCACCAGAAATTCTGGCACATAAGCTCACAGAGAAGTCTCTGGTTACAGGAAACCCTACCAACTAGATGGAAAATCTCCATGTGTTTGGGTTAAACTGAACGTGCCAGGGAAAGAACTGCCTCTTCTTAGCCTCAACGTGTCAGGCTCGACGAGCACAACATGTCAGCCTGCACCGTAGAGCCCAGTCTGTGAGGGACCGCAGCCCTCGGACCCTCACAGGAAGCCAGGAACCTCAGGGTCACACTTGGGTTGCTGAAGCTCCGCTGCCTCCTCCCAGGCCCACCTCAAGCCCGCAACTGGGCCTCCACAGCTGCTGCCACCTCAGGTCACAACTTTGACCCTTTCCAGGTCTCCCCTGGGGTCCCACTAAGCCCCTCTGTTCTCTCCTTAAGCAGCCTTTACCCTAGTACCAGGATTCCCACTTAAAACTGCCTGGGTGCAAGGGAGATAGGCCTGCAGGCTCCCAGTGACACATGCAGGCCCATCTGCTCCTCTGAAAGATGAGGTGACCACACCAGAAGCCCTCTAAGAACCTCTGCTCTGGCCAGACCTGCAGACAGCTCTGGGAGTCCTGGGCCCAGGTCCCTGGGTAGAGTGTGGGCCACTGTGAGTTCAAGCAGGAGAGTCCGCAGCCAACACGAACCACCTCTGCAGGGCCTCCCCTCCATCCAATACCCTCTCACCAGCTCCCAAGACAGCCTCAGGACAGACTCTGAAGGGAATCCTCTCCAAGGCTCCAAGAGCCATTTCAAGACCCGAGCCACTTCAAGAACACAGGCTCTGGGGCCAATCCAAGTTTAAATTCTGTCTCTGCCACTTTGTAACTGCATTATTTCACCCACCTGAGTATCAGTTTGCACATCTGTGTACTTAGCTCAGTAGTTGGTATAGAAGAAGCAGCCAGAGAATGGTTCCAAGAGAGAGAAGGAATAAATAGTAGGAAATCAGGAAGGAGACATTCAAAGATATCCAGAGACAAGCCTCCTGAGGATAGAAGCTAAGACAGGGGTTTAAGCCCCCAAATCGGAGGCAGAGGTGGGCTGAAAGAAGAAAAAACTGGAAGGCTTCAGAAGAAGACTGCAGAGTAGGGGGGTGAGTCAGTTCTCACAGCCGCTGAATAATTCACAGGGCAGCCGGGATGGCATATGTTTCCTCTAAGCCCTCACCAGTAGGAGCACCAGTCTCCCTCCTCCCCAACTCCCATCAGTCGTCGCCCAGGAAACCAGCTCCCTCCTCCTAGAGGAAGAGCTGCCCAGGGCCCAGAAACAGGGCAGGCAGGGTGGAGGGGACACAGGAGGGGAGTCATGGGGCTGGGGCAGGTGCAGGCAGCCCAGAAGAAAGTTGGCTGTGCCAGTCACACCAGGTGAGAGGGTAAGAAACCTAGGGGAAGAGGAAGCAGGGGTCCTGGGGAGCCATCCTCCTCAGAAACCACTGGAGATGCTACAAAATGTACATCAAAGGTACAGAAGCAGAAACTGCGGACAGTGACGGATCAGAAATGAGTGGTTCAGACAATATGTCTGGGGACCAAGATGTGCTCAGGACTTGGGTGTGCTTTGCCTCAGTTTCTTGGCTAACTTTTGTGTCTGACTTCCTTGGGAGTCCCTACTCTCTGCCTTCTCCTCTGCCTGGCTTTCTCCCTAGTGAGAGCCTGGGCATCTCCTAAGCTTGGAGTAGATTTTCAGGAGGAACTCCTGTCCAGCTCACCTCTGGTGCACGTTCCAGCATCATCGTTAGCCTTGTATAGACCAACACAAAGGACCCTGGGCCAGGGACGCCAGCATCTCCTGGGTCACTCCCTTCCAGCTACCTTCCTGGTGGGTACCTGCCCTTAGCACCCGAACCTGGCTTCTCTTGTCTTTCATCCTCAAACTGGCCCACAATGCCCAAGATCCTTGCCTTATCCCTGCACTAGCTTAGCTCCTGGGGGCAGGGGCGGTGGGGGGAGGTGGTCCCAAGATGCCCTCATGTTCTCAAGTTACTTCCTAATGCAGAAGCCACCCATATCTGACTCACACACTAGACACCCCGACCCAAGAAATAGAAACTTCTGTGGCCTGGCCAGGCAGATGACTTTATGCTGTCAACAGAGAAAGTCTTTACTGATAATCGAACTGAGTGAGGCTCCGCTCCTAATGCATCTGAAACCACAACAACCAATTACGGGTTGCAGAACCTTGTGCAAGTGGCTTAGCCTCTCTGAACTTCAGTTTCCTCATCTCTAAAATGGGGAGAGGCCTGGCTCATTGCATTGAGTGAAATGAGAGCATATAGTTTACCCTTAGGAAGTCATAGTTGTTGTTGTTATTATTGTTGTTTTTTATTCTTTTTTTTTAATTTTGTTGGAGTATAGTTGATTTACAGTGTTATGTGAGTTTCAGATGTATAACGAAGTGAATCAGTTACATATATACATGTATCCATTCTTTCTCAGTTTCTTTTCCCATGGATGTTATTATAGAATACTGAGTAGATTTCCCTGTGCTATACAGTAAGTCTTTATCTAGTTATCTATTTTATTTTATTTTTCTTCATTTTAAAAAATTCATTGGCATATAGTTGATTTGCAGTGTTGTAAAGTTGATTTACAATGTTAGTTTCAGGTGTACAGCAAAGGGAATCAGTTGTACCTATACATTTATCCATTCTTTTTTAAATTCTTTTCCCATTTAGGTTATTACAAACTACTGAGTAGAGCTTAATAGTATTGATACCATATTATTCATTGCATGTGTATATATGTGCTGTGTTGTCCTTCTTCCTATCACACAGATTTTTTTTTTTTTGCTAACCTCAGAACAACTCATGCTTGGAGCTCAGCTGCACAGAGTTCCATTTGTCACAAAGTCTAAAACACTGAAAGCTTGACTCAGTTAGCAAATTTGTCATTATTGTCTGAGCAAGCTATAGCCTTTGATTGAATTTGTCAAACATGATCATTTTATTGAGCAAAGCAAATTACATAAGGTTGCATTTGCACTCCTAAATTAAGAGAGTGACTTTAGATATGAAAAGGGTGCTACAAAAATAAGAATTGCATATGTTTCGAATTTTCCCGAAATTCCTATTTTTCCTCATACAGAAAAATAAAGGTTTTGGTTAATTTTTTTTAACCTAAGCTTTCCAAGTTTCCAAAAACGTTATATCTCAGCCCCATAAGGTGAGGGAAACATGCCAGAAGCGCAGCATTGCGTTTCTAGGACAGCCTCAAGCTTGACAGCCCCATCTCTGAGTCACTCCACCTACAGCCCAGCTAGGTAGGATTGAGTCGGAAGCCCTATCACACTCCCCTCCCCAGGCTCTGAGCCAGAAGCTTTAGTCCCTTCCCCAGGTTCAAGCCCTCAAAACAAGACGCCAGATCTCATCTGGCCCCAGTCCCAGACGGATCTAGTGTTTCCTCCCCGTTTTCAGCTCCAAGCATTTTCCTGTCTGTTCTCCCTTCTCCTTACACCAGCTGTATAGTAGGTTGAACTGTATCCCCTCAAAAGACATTTTGAAGTCCTACCCCTACTCCCCCCACCACTGAACCTGTGAACGTGACCTTATTTGGGAATAATAAGCTTGCAGATGTAAGATAAGTTGGGGTGGATGGTGGGTCCTTAACCCAAAAGGACTGGTGTCCTTATAAGAGCCGAAGAGACACAAGGAGAAGGCCATGTGGCGATACCGGCAGACTGGGTGAAGCAGCTACAAGCCAAGGATGTCAAGGATCGCCGAGGGTGACCAGAACCTAGGGGAGAGGCAATGGAATATTCTAGAATCTTCAGAGAGAGCAAGGCCCGGCTAACACTTTGATTTTGGACTTCCAGCCTCCGGAACTACGAGAGAATAAATATCTGTTTCGTTAAGCCGCCCAGGGTGTGGTGGTCATTCGTCATGGCAGCCGTAGAACAGTAACACAGCCACCAACTCCAGCCCCAAGGGCGGGAGGCCAGTGTGACTGCCCTCCTTCACTGATGGGCAATCAGAGGCTAGAGAGGGGGCCCGGGTCACATACTCCAGAGGAGCGGGCAATCAGGATCTACTAACCACCTACGGGGCAGGGAAAACGAGCAATAGACTTGAATCAAAGAACTGAGTTCAAGTTCCACTTTTTTCTGTTCACTTGCTTGACCTAGAAAAAGTCGCATAGCACTTGCCTCTCTCGAATGTCACCTTTTAGCTTATTTGCTGTCTCCCTTCATCCCAGGCCAGGATGGAGGTTTAGGAGGGCAGAGATTTTCACCTGCTTCTGGTCACCACTGTACCCTAGTGCCTCATCCTAGAACAATGGTTTGCTTATAGGGAGCCCCAATAAATCTTTTTTTAAATGAATGAATGACTGTCTCTGCCAGGGATAGTCCTGGGCCCTTGGACTACAAAGAACATTAGACATGATCTCAGGCTCCCGAACAGTAGGGGAAGCTGATGCAGAAAGATCACTGTGGCCCCTTGTCATGCGCGCTCTGGCAGAGAAAAGAGTAAGGTGATGTTGGGGCTCGGAGGAAGGAATGGAAATTACTGGGAATGGGAGTCAAGACAGCACCACTGAGAACAGTGAATGGGCCTCGAGGTATACATAGGAGCTTCCTGGGACCATATTCTGCCATACTAAATATGTATGGCCTTGCCCTGGTAGGTGATAGGGACTCACCAAGGCTTTCAAACAGAGGGGTAATAACAGAATCAGAATTGGACTTCAGAACAATCTCTCTGGCTGCTGCAAGCAAGGAATAGGTTGAAGGGAATGTTGGAAAGCAAGAGGAGTTGCAACAGGTCTGTAGCAACAGGCCAGGTAGAAGCCAGAACCAGGCTGTGTTGAGATGTGTGTGTAGGATGGACAGGGACTGATCTAATCACATGTATGGCCTGTTAGGCTTTGGAGAGACACATGCTCAAGTGGGAAGGAACAGAAGTCTATACAACAGAAAGTAGCTAGTGACATCATGTCCAGAAGCCTGGTGGGATGAAGGTGGGCTTCAGGTAGAGATGTCTGCTGATGGGTCCAGTGATTCTGACTAATCCAGACAGGCATGTCAAGGTGACGTCACATCTCAGCTCACCTTTCCAGCTTCCAAGGTCCAAAGCCCCTTATGCTGGGAGACAGTCTCTACACTGGCCCAGTAAAGGAGAAAGGTGGCTTGCTTTGGGTGATCCTTCAACTGGGAACCCGTCTGAAATGGATCCTTTAGGAGCTGTCATCATGGAAATCATTGGTGAGCTACCAAGAGAAGTCTCCTCTTCAGGGGTGGGGACAAAAAAGCTGAAGAATCAGAGAAAGTGAGTACAGAAGGCTGATCAAGAAGTTTGCTTACAACGGAGAAGCAGATGGAGGGGAGGAGGGAGAAGTAAGTACATGTCTTTAGGCTGAAGGGAGACGACAGAAGGGAGGTTACCACAGTGGGGTCCCTAGAGAAGGTGGATGGGAAAGGATACTGCGCGAAGATGAGGTTGGTGACCTGGGACAGAAGTTGGAAATCATTCAAGAGAAGTCTCCTCTTCAGGGGTGGGGACAAAAAAGCTGAAGAATCAGAGAAAGTGAGTACAGAAGGCTGATCAAGAAGTTTGCTTACAAAGGAGAAGCAGATGGAGGGGAGGAGGGAGAAGTAAGTACATGTCTTTAGGCTGAAGGGAGACGACAGAAGGGAGGTTACCACAGTGGGGTCCCTAGAGAAGGTGGATGGGAAAGGATACTGCGCGAAGATGAGGTTGGTGACCTGGGACAGAAGGATTCAGAAATTAGGGTTCTCCTGCCACCAAAATGAACTGTGAGAAAGGGCATGGCAATGAAGAGCATTCCCAGAATGATGGGCTCTTTTTCCTAATGAAGCTGCAGCTGAGTGTTGCTGCAGAGAGTGAGGGGGCCAATGAGGACCAGGAGCTCCAGGAAGGTCAAAGTGGTTGATATAGCCAGTGAGGAGAAGGGGCTGGTGGAGAGGAGGAGGCAGAAGGACTGTGACTGCGGAGGTCCTGAGTGGGCGAACCCTCCGCCAGTGTTGGCACCCGGGATGCAGGACAGAGCAGCGATGCTGGCCTGATGGGCGCTGGGTCCTGCCTCCTACACTCGCACTTGGACTTGTCAGCCCGTGTGTCCTAATTTTCGAGTGGGAAAATATGTTGCCTGCTGTATCAGTTAGGGTCTCAGCAGGAAACAGATGGCACGCTCAAATTTGGTAATTTAAAGAGAGTTTATGAAGGAAGGGTCTATTTACACAGGTGTGGGCAGAGCGTAGGGGTGCCACAGGACTAAGACAGTTCCCTCAGGCTTGTCTGGGGGACAGTGGTACCATTTCCACTGTAAGGCTACAGGGGCAAGAAGAGAGATGACGGAGAGAGAGCCTTGAGGTGGGCTGGCTGGCAGAGGCCGGGATCAGGGAGGAGTCAGGCAAAGACATATCCCAACCTCACTCTCCTCCCCGCATCTGATCTCCTGCTGAGGGTCCCCACTGGCTGAATCCAACAGGAAGCCAGAGAGTGAAGGAGCTCATTTATGGGTCCACAGAGGTCAGCAGAAGGCTAGTGGTGAAGAACCCGCCGTCAATGCGGGAGACATATGGGACGGCGATTCGATCCCTGGGTCCTGACAATCCCCTGGAGGAGGGCATGGCAGCCCACTCCAGTATTCCTGCCTGGAGTATCCCATGGACAGAGGAGCCTGGCAGGCTACAGTCTACGGGGTCAAAAAGAATCGGACGCAACTGAAGCAACTTAGCAACATGCCCAGATCAGCAGAGTGGTGAAGGGCAGAGAGTGGGTCTGAAGGGGCAAATGGAAGACAACGAACCTAGCTATAGGGATCCCCATCTTCAGAAACGCTGGGCTACCGACGAAACGGAAGCAGACTCTCAAGGGATTCAGATAATGAAGGCATAAGGACTTCCCTTAAGTGTGCCTAAGATTCCTCACTCAGAACGCAGAAGGATGGGTTCGATCACTGGTCAGAGAACTAGGATCCTGCATGTGGCACCACCAAGGCCAAAAAGAGAAAAAGGCCATGAAGGTGTGTTTCTCTACGTGTCAGGAGGGCAGAGCATGGGGGGAGAGGAGACACTTCTCATCAGGTTTGCAGCCTGTCCCCGTTTCTCTTCCTCCTGCAGCCACTGATTTCTCTGGCACCAGAGTGGTGACACTCCTGTTTAGAAAGAGTTAGTGATCAGATTCTGTGATTAGGAGAAAGAGGGTGGGGGAGAAGTGGTGGGAAGAGAAATAGAGGGAGAGAGAATTCTACAGGGGCTTGGAACCTCTGGACTCAGCATACATCCAGATGGACAGGCAGACATATCAGGGACCACACCCCCACCCCGACTGATCTTTGTCCTGCTTCTTGTCCTATGAAGTACAATTGAGTCAAAGGTGCTAATATTTTCTCTTCCTCCTGCAGCCACTGATTTCTCTGGCACCAGAGTGGTGACACTCCTGTTTAGAAAGAGTTAGTGATCAGATTCTGTGATTAGGAGAAAGAGGGTGGGGGAGAAGTGGTGGGAAGAGAAATAGAGGGAGAGAGAATTCTACAGGGGCTTGGAACCTCTGGACTCAGCATACATCCAGATGGACAGGCAGACATATCAGGGACCACACCCCCACCCCGACTGATCTTTGTCCTGCTTCTTGTCCTATGAAGTACAATTGAGTCAAAGGTGCTACTAGATCCCTGAGAAAGATAGATGGAGTAATCAGGGTAAATGAAATTAACATGCACAGGGTAATCAACACTCATTAAGCCAATTTAGTCAAGTGATGACCTCAGTCAGCTTTTATTTAATCATATACTTAAATGTCAAATCAATATGCAAATCTCGCCCAGGCCTTTTCCAATTATAGCCCATTAAAAACTTTCAAGTAAATCAATGCAGCCAGGCAAGGCGGGCAAGGCAGGAAGAGACACACTGGTCCCCAGATGACTGGACAGTGGGCTTTTTGTCTACAGCAGCACCTCATCCCTACTCCCAGGGCCCTTGCTGGTCCACCTTGCCCTTATCACCATTTATCATCACAGTTTACCCATCCCATCTCAGGCCCCCGAAACAGCTGTAAGGAAAGGAAAGGAAAGGAAACATGCTGAACTGGCTCTCCCCTAAGAGTCACAGGACAACCACATTCACATCTCCATGTAACGAAACGGAAGCAGACTCTCAAGGGATTCAGATAATGAAGGTATAAGGACTTCCCTTAAGCGTGCCTAAGATTCCTCACTCAGAACGCAGAAGGATGGGTTCGATCACTGGTCAGAGAACTAGGATCCTGCATGTGGCACAACCAAGGCCAAAAAGAGAAAAAGGCCATGAAGGTGTGTTTTTCTATGTGTCAGGAGGGCAGAGCATGGGGGGAGAGGAGACACTTCTCATCAGGTTTGCAGCCTGTTCCCGTTTCTCTTCCTCCTGCAGCCACTGATTTCTCTGGCACCAGAGTAGTGACACTCCTGTTTAGAAAGAGTTAGTGATCAGATTCTGTGATTAGGAGAAAGAGGGTGGGGGAGAAGTGGTGGGAAGAGAAATAGAGGGAGAGAGAATTCTACAGGGGCTTGGAACCTCTGGACTCAGCATACATCCAGATGGACAGGCAGACATATCAGGGACCACACCCCCACCCCGACTGATCTTTGTCCTGCTTCTTGTCCTATGAAGTACAATTGAGTCAAAGGTGCTAATAGATCCCCGAGAAAGATAGATGGAGTAATCAGGGTAAATGAAATTAACATGCACAGGGTAATCAACACTCATTAAGCCAATTTAGTCAAGTGATGACCTCAGTCAGCTGAAAGAGGGTGGGGGAGAAGTGGTGGGAAGAGAAATAGAGGGAGAGAGAATTCTACAGGGGCTTGGAACCTCTGGACTCAGCATACATCCAGATGGACAGGCAGACATATCAGGGACCACACCCCCACCCCGACTGATCTTTGTCCTGCTTCTTGTCCTATGAAGTACAATTGAGTCAAAGGTGCTAATAGATCCCCGAGAAAGATAGATGGAGTAATCAGGGTAAATGAAATTAACATGCACAGGGTAATCAACACTCATTAAGCCAATTTAGTCAAGTGATGACCTCAGTCAGCTTTTATTTAATCATATACTTAAATGTCAAATCAATATGCAAATCTCGCCCAGGCCTTTTCCAATTATAGCCCATTAAAAACTTTCAAGTAAATCAATGCAGCCAGGCAAGGCGGGCAAGGCAGGAAGAGACACACTGGTTCCCCAGACGACTGGACAGTGGGCTTTTTGTCTACAGCAGCACCTCATCCCTACTCCCAGGGCCCTTGCTGGTCCACCCTTCCCTTATCACCGTTTATCATCACAGTTTACCCATCCCATCGCAGGCCCCCGAAACAGCTGTAAGGAAAGGAAAGGAAAGGAAAGGAAACATGCTGAACTGGCTCTCCCCTAAGAGTCACAGGACAACCACATTCACATCTCCATGACCCTACTCCCAGGGCCCTTGCTGGTCCACCTTGCCCTTATCACCATTTATCATCACAGTTTACCCATCCCATCTCAGGCCCCCGAAACAGCTGTAAGGAAAGGAAAGGAAAGGAAACATGCTGAACTGGCTCTCCCCTAAGAGTCACAGGACAACCACATTCACATCTCCATGCACTCAGCACTTTGTTTTTTGCAGTGAATATCTGTGCCCATCATCTTGCTGGAGCTTGGAGCCCCCAAAACCCTGATGGGGTAGACATTAATATCCCCACTTACCAATGACCAAATGGAAGCTCTGAAAAAAAACTAGGGGCTTCTCCCAAGACACTAGCCCACCAATAGAAAAGGGAGACTCTTGACAGCAAGGCCAAGCCCAGCCCCTAGGTTGGTGGGCCACCCCAAGAATCAGGCAAAGAAGGGAGAAGGGGAAGGGGATGTGAGACAGGTCTCTCTCCCTCCCAAGACTCTCAGCAGTCTTCATGCCCCACCACCTACACCCTAGTGAATGTGGTGTGAGTGATTCCCATTTAAAAGGCTGTGTCATGGGGGTGGGGAGGGGAGAATGAATTAAGAGAGTGGCATTGACATATATACACTGCTATGTGTAAAACAGACAGTTAGTGGGAGGCTGATATATGACAGGGAGCTCAGCTCCGTGCTCTGCGATGACCCAGAAGGATGGGATGTGGAGGGTAGGAAAGAGGGGCAAGAACGAAGGGATATATGTATGCATACAGCTGATTCACTTTGTTGTACAGCAGGAACACAGCATTGTAAAGCAATTATCCTCCAACAAAAAAATAAATAAAACTAAAAATAATTTTTAATGAAAATAAGAGACTGTGTCAAATTTGGTTAACTTGTCCCAGGCCTGTGAAAAAGGAAGTCAAATCATGACTGTCTTTGCTTACCATCATCCCATCTACCACTGACACTGGCAGGGCTGGTAACACCAGTGAACACAGACACACAGACCGTGTTCCCAAGGAAAAGAAGGAAAGGACGGACCAGCTCTCCCTGGCCTCTTGCTGGGTACTGCACATGTCCTGTGCTGACCGGGCTTCCTTCAGTGGTTTTGTGTGCAAGGTATTACCTCATTCCCTCTATAGATAAAGAAGGAGAAAATCAGAGAGGGTGGTTGGTGGTTCTGAGGGTGCACAGTGAATAAATGGTGGACTTGGGAACAAAAACCAGGACTTTCTGAGTCACAGGCAGAGTCCACGGGTCACCCATGCCCAGGGGAGCCTTGGGGCCTGTTCACGTGGGCCCTTTCCTGGGGGACGTATCACCCATCGGCTGGCATAGTCCAGGTTGTTAGGCTATAGGCCTGGCTTCCTGTTGCTGATGTGAAGGGTTCAGAGAAGCAGTATGAACCCCTACCCCTGGCCCAGGAAGCCCACGTCCAGCTGGTGCAGCAGAAATGACAGCTGCTTCTCAGAAACCTGCTTCTCAGGGTCAGCCAAGAACTGGCAGGTAAGCTCTGGAAGAGTCTTGACAACCCCACAGCAGAGCCAGATTGAAGATGTGTTCCTGGGGAGATGCTTGGTAATTGACTCGCATATGGCACAGTGGAGTTGGGCAGCGACCCCGAAAGTGATCAGAAGTGTCAGTGACCACTGGTATGGAGGAACCAATGCTGGTGCCTCTGATAGTTCCAGGGCCAATACCCAGAGCTCGAAGCCGTTCCCAACGGGGTGGAAAAGGAAGACCCCTGACTGAGTAGGGGGAGAGAGGAGGAACCCAGGAACCCAGCTGGCAGAGCCAAGAACTGGGGCCTCTGGCCAAGGCTGGAACCATGAGGTTTAGAAAGGGGCCAGCCCTGCACTCCTCATCTGAGACAGGGTTGGAATAGACAGTGCCTGTTTCTGGGGTTGGCACTGAAGTCTCATGTCTCAGAAACCCCTTGGTTCTGAGCAAACCCAGACAATTAGTCCTGCTGTAGATGAGCCAGCTTCTCTCCCTTGCTGTCTGTGGGGAGGGAAGATCGCCCATCTCCCACCCACCACCCAGCAGAATCCAGGGTGGGAGTGGTTTAAGTGATTGCTGACAGTGTCAGAACCTGAAGGCCAAGGAAGAGGAGCAAGGGAATAAGAAGAATAGAAGGGAGAACTCGGTGAACCCTACTCAACGTCTGCAATATCGGGAACTGTGCTCTGAGCATCCACATCTTCGGGCCCATTTAATCCTCGAAATAACCCTAGCAGGTAAGTGTTATTATTCCCACTGTATAAATGAAGAAGCTCAGATCAAAGACCTGACAAAATATATAAATATAAATCAACGTGTTGTACACCTTAAACTTACCCGGTGTTATATGTCAAATCTATTTCAATAATTTTTAAGAATCAACTATTTCTCTGGACAGAATTTAACCGATAAATCATTGCCAGGAGAGCGAGAGACACAAAAGGGCTCGGCTTTACCAGGCCCTGTGGGTCCAAGAAGGAGAAAAGCAGAATTTAGTCTGAAAAATGCTCCTCCTCTAGGAAAAAAGGCAGGTTTTAAAGCATTTTCCTTGCAGAGAGATGCCAGCTCGCTTCTGACTCTTCAAGGGAGAAGATGGTTCCAGGTGGGGCAGACGGGACTGTGAGGATGAATCAGGACCTGGAGTGACCCTGGTAAAGAAGGGTGAGGAGGTCCAAAGGTGTCTAGGGAGACAGCCTCCGGGCAAGCCTTGGTTTAAAGGGGATTTTGCAGAAGGGAGGGGAGCAGGGCTGAAAACCCCACAGGCCCACGGCAACTGCCAAAGCACTGAATCACCACGGCCGCCAAATGCTAAGGGGGCTGACACAGACCAGGAAGGAGTTTCAGATGCATTTTCAAACCCCAGGAAAATTCCCATCCAGGAGGATGAGAAAGCCCCAGAAATCCTGGAGAGCAGAAGAAGGTGGAAAAAGACTTCCCTGGTAGTCCAGCAGTTAAGACTCTGCACTTCCATTGCAAGGGGCATGGGTTTGAATTCCTAGTCTGGGAACTAAGATCCCACGAGCCACACACAGCACAGCCAAAAAATTTCTAAAAAGGAAGAGGGGTGAGAAAACTCCATGCTGCACGTGGCATGGCCAAAAAAAATTTTTTTAAAGAAGAGAGATGAGAAAATGTTTGCTCCAAACGAGCAAAATGTCTTTGCTTTTGCCAAATGATAAGAAGGTATGCTTTTCTAATCTGACCTCCCTCTCAGCCAGGATCTAGGTTCGTGTGCACATGGAAGGCAAGTCAGGTGTGGGATCACAGGGCTCAGCACAGATTTGCCATAATGACACATGCCAGATTCGCCTCACTTCCCACCTGCCAGTGACCCGCCAGCCTAGTCAAACTCCAGGGGCTTGAAGAAGGCTGTCAGCCTCCCTGTGGACAAGAATGTTAAAAGGAGCTGGGTGGCAGAGCTGCTCAGGAGGTTCGGACCAGCTCAGAGGGAAGGAGGAGTAGGACTGCCCATTCGGGTCTGGGGTTTGGGGGTGCAGCAGGGAATTCCAAGCAGAGGAAATGGCAGGTACAAAGGCAGAGTGGTGGGAAACTCAGAAAGGGCCAGAGAGCATTCCTTCCTGGACAGTAACCAGGTAACTTCCTCACCACACTCTTACTTCTGCCTTTCTTGACCTAGGCAACCCCTACAACACTTGTTTATCTCATTCCTCAAATGAGCATTTATGGAGGATGTACTGTATCCCAGGCACTGTCCTAGGTGCTGGTTCCCAGTCATGCATGAGGCAGACAAGGGCCCCTGCAATCGTGACATCTTGAGCCCAACGGAGAGGACCACGCTAGGCAAGCATCTCCAGCTCCATCCTCCTCCAGGGAATGCTCACCCAGACACCGGGATGTAGATGCTCCGAGTTCACGGATGACTCCTGAGTGAATATCTCCAGCCCAAACCTCTCCCCCTGAACACCAGATGCACTGTTTCCACTGTTTCCTTGATAGCGACATTTGCATTTCTACCAAGCATTTAAACTCAACGTCTCTAAGACAAAATCATTCCACATCTTCCCCTCCACAAAACCTGTTCTTGCTTCTCCAGTCTTCCCACTTACTCAGGCAAAAATCTGGAAATCATGCTGCATCCCCATCATGGGGGGGTGTGTGCGCACGTGCACACACACACACAGAGACACACATAAGCCAATCCATAGCCAAGTCTTTCTAGTCCTAATGTCACTAAAAGAAAATTTCTGAATGTGGTGACTTCTCCCTACTTATACAGCTACCACCCTGCTCCCTGTCATTGTCTCTCTCCTGAACCATTAAACTAAGCCTCACTAGTCTCCCACCTCCCACTACTCAGTTCAGTTCAGTTCAGTCGCTCAGTCGTGTCCAACTCTTTGCAACCCCATGAATCGCAGCACGCCAGGCCTCCCTGTCCATCACCAGCTCCCGGAGTTTACCCAGATCCATGCCCATGGAGTCAGTGATGCCATCCAGCCATCTCATCCTCTGTCGTCCCCTTCTCCTCCTGCC
>SJXQ01010073.1:0-35158 GCA_006408695.1 Aepyceros melampus
CTTCCAGTCCAGCGTTTCTCATGATGTACTCTGCATATAAGTTAAATAAGCAGGGTGACAATATACAGCCATGATGTACTCCTATTCCTATTTGGAACCAGTCTGTTGTTCCATATCCAGTTCTAACTGTTGCTTCCTGACCTGCATACAGATTTCTCAAGAGACACCTCAGATGGTCTGGTATTCCCATCTCTCTCAGAATTTTCACAGTTTATTTTGATCCATACAGTCAAAGGCTTTGGCATAGTCAATAAAGCAGAAATAGATGTTTTTCTGGAATTCTCTTGCTTTTTCCAGATCCAGCAGATGTTGGCAATTTGATCTCTGGTTCCTCTGCCTTTTCTAAAACCAGTTTGAACATCTGGAAGTTCATGGTTCACGTATTGTTGAAGCCTGGCTTGGAGAATTTTGAGCATTACTTTACTAGAGTGTGAGATGAGTGCAATTGTGAGGCAGTTTGAGAATTTTTTGGCATTGCCTTTCTTTGGGATTTGCAGAGAAATGTAAATCAAAACCACAGTGAGGTACCATTTCACGCCAGTCAGAATGGCTGCAATCCAAAAGTCTAGAAGCAATAAATGCTAGAAAGGGTGTGGAGAAAAGGAAACCCTCTTACACTGTTAGTGGGAATGCAAACTAGTACAGCCACTATGGAGAACAGTGTGGAGATTCCTTTAAAAACTGGAAATAGAATTCCCATATAACCCAGAAATCTCACTGCTGGGCATACACACTGAGGAAACAAGAATCGAAAGAGACACATGTACCCCAATGTTCATCGCAGCACTGTTTATAATAGCCAGGACATGGAAGCAACCTAGATGTCCATCAGCAGACAAATGGATAAGAAAGCTGTGGTACATATACACAAAGCAATATTACTCAGCCATTAAAAAGAATACATTTGAAACAGTTCTAATGAGATGGATAAAACTGGGGCCTATTATACAAAGTGAAGTAAGCCAGAAAGAAAAACACCAATACAGTATGCTAACACATATATATGGAATTTAGAAAGATGGTAACGATAGCCCTCTATGAGAGACAGCAAAAGAGACACAGATGTATTGAACAGTCTTTTGGACTCTGTGAGAGAAGGCGAGGGCAGGATGATATGGGAGAATGGCATTGAAACATGTAAAATATCGTGAAATGAATTGCCAGTCCAGGTTTGATGCATGATACAGGGTGCTCGGGGCTGGTGCACTGGGATGACCCAGAGGGATGGGATGGGGATAGAGGTGGAAGGGGGGTTCAGGATGGGGAACACATGTACACTCATGGTGGATTCAAGTCAATGTATGGCAAAACTAATACATATTGTAAAGTAAAATAAATAAATTAATTAAATTAATAAAAAATAAAATAAAGACTGTGGGGACAGATAGCACTTCTTATTTCTCTTTTTTGCATCATCTTCCAAGCAGTAAACTCTCTGTTTATCTATCCTTTCTTCAATTCTAACACCCCTCATGTCTTGGACTTCCTTTTTGCCAATTCAGATTTCCACTGTGTTTCTTCTCCTAGACCCTTGGTTTTATTCTCTGGAACTTTGAACTTGTGAAAAAAAAGTTCTATCTTCACAAGCTTCATCAAAGTTTCCCTTTCTTTCTTTCCTCAATAGAATCCTCTCTCTGCCCAGCACAGCCACAGGAGAGGCAGGCATACACCCTCAGAACCTTTCAAAAAAGAACTTACTGACCAGTTGTTGGGAGTATAGTGAACTACCCCCTACAACCTGCCAGTACTCTCCTCATTGGCAATAGCTAAAGAGAGCCTGGTTCCAAATAGGAAAAGGAGTATGTCAAGGCTGTGTATTGTCACCCTGCTTATTTAACTTCTATGCAGAATAGATCATGAGAAACGCTGGGCTGGAAGAAACACAAGCTGGAATCAAGATTTCTGGGAGAAATATCAATCACCTCGGATATGCAGATGACACCACCCTTATGGCAGAAAGTGAAGAGGAACTAAAAAGCCTCTTCATGAAAGTGAAAATGGAGAGTGAAAAAGTTGGCTTAAAGCTCAACATTCAGAAAATGAAGATCATGGCATCTGGTCCCATCACTTCATGGGAAATAGATGGGGAAACAGTGGAAACAGTGTCAGACTTTATTTTGGGGGGCTCCAAAATCACTGCAGATGGTGACTGCAGCTGTGAAATTAAGACTCTTACTCCTTGGAAGAAAAGTTATGATCAACCTAGATAGCATATTCAAAAGCAGAGACATTACTTTGCTGACTAAGGTCCGTCTAGTCAAGGCTATGGTTTTCCCAGTAGTCATGTATTGGATGTGAGAGTTGGACTAAAAAGAAAGCTGAGTGCCAAAGAATTGATGCTTTGAATTGTGGTATTGGAGAAGACTCTTGAGAGTCCCTTGGACTGCAAGGAGATCCAACCAGTCCATTCTGATGGAGATCAGTCCTGGGATTTCTTTGGAAGGAATGATGCTAAAGCTGAAGCTCCAGTACTTTGGCCACCTCATGCGAAGAGTTGACTCATTGGAAAAGACTCTGATGCTGGGAGGGATTGGGGGCAGGAGGAGAAGGGGATGACCGAGGATGAGATGGCAGGATGGCATCACTGACTCAATGGACGTGAGTCTGAGTGAACTCCGGAAGTTGGTGATGGACAGGGAGGCCTGTGTGCTGCGATTCATGGGGTCGCAAAGTGTCAGACACGACTGAGCAATTGAACTGAACTGAACTGAAAAGAGAGCCTGCTCATCTAAAGTCATCCCTTTCTTTTTCATATAATTTATTTGTTTTTAATTGCAGGATAATTGCTTTACAATATTGTGTTGGTTTCCGCCATATAGGGCTTCCCTGGTGGCTCAGAGGTTAAAGCGTCTGCCTCCAATGCGGGAGACCCAGGTTCGATCCCTGGGTTGGGAAGATCCCCTGGAGAAGGAAATGGCAATCCACTCCAGTATTCTTGCCTGGAGAATCCCACGGACGGAGAAGCCTAGTACTTTACAGTCCACGGGGCTGCAAAGAGTCGGACACGACTGAGCAACTTCACCTTCACCTTCACCTTCTGCTATGTATCAGCATGAATTAGCCATAAATATAATATGTCCATATTCCCCCTCCCTCTTGAACCTCCCTTCCATCTCCCACCCCATCCCACCCCTCTAGGTTATCACAGCACTGGGTTTGAGCTCCCTGCATCATACAGCAAATTCCCACTGGGTGTCTGATTTACATATGGTAATGTATATGTTTCCATGCTACTCCTTCATTCATCCCACCCTCCCTTTCCCCTACTATTGAATAGACTTCCCACTCTCCTACTAGTGAACAGACTTCCCACACATCTATTCACTATGTCTGGGTCTCCATTGCGGCCCTGCATATAGGTTATCAGTACCATATTTCTAGATTATATATGTGTTAATGTATGATATTTGTTTTTTCTCTTTCTGACTTACTTCACTCTGTATTATAGGCTCTAGGTTCAACCATCTTATTAGAATTGACTCGTGTTCTTTGTTTTTTATGGGTGAGTAATATTCGGTTGTATATATGTATCAAAACTTCTTTATCCATTCATCTTTTGATGGATATGATGGACATGGTTGCTTGCATGTCCTAGCTATTATAAACAGTGCTGCAATGAATATAGGGTACATGTGTCTTTTCTAATTATGGTTTTCTCAGGGTATTTGCCCATTAGTGAGATTATTGCTAGAGAAGACTTGAGAGTCACTTGGACTGCACACTGCTCAGAATGACATAATCAAAAAATCTACAAACAATAAATCCTTTCTTGAGGACAGGTTGCATCTGGTTGCTAAATGAGGTAGGAATACAAAGGCCAGCTAATTTGACCCTAATCTAGGATACTCACTCAAACACTCCCTGCAGTGCTAATAAGATTGTGTCAGCTCTGCCTTGCAATTTCTTCATCTGCCAAATTCAGATTCTTCTTTTTCCCCTTCACAGGGGCTAATTCCTAATTTTAAAAAATTGCCTTTTCACCTCCATCTCAGTGTGTGCTTCCAGAGACCTCAACATGTGATCACTGGTATTAGTAGTGATCCAACAAGCAATCAATAAGATCAATAATAAACTCAACATTCAAAAAACTAAGATCATGGCATCCGATCCCATCACTTCATGACAAATAGATGGGGAAACCCTGGAAACAGTGACAGACTTTTTAGGGGGGCTCCAAAATCACTGCAGATGGCGATTGCACTCATGAATTTAAAAGATGCTTCCTCCTTGGAAGAAAAGCTATGTCCAACCTAGACAGCATATTAAACAGCAAAGACACTACTTTGCCAAAGAAAGGCCCATATAGTCAAAGCTATGGTTTTTCCAGTAGTCATGTATGGATGTGAGAGTTGGACTATAAAGAAAGCTGAGCACCAAAGAATTGTGCTTTTGAAATGTGGTGTTGTAGAAGACTCTTGAGAGTCCCTTGGACTGTAAGGAGATACAACCAGTCAGTCCTAAAGAAAATCAATCCTGAATATTTATTGAAAGGATTGATGCTGAAGCTGAAACTCTAATACTTTCGCTACCTGATGCAAAGAACTGACTTCTTAGAAGAGACTCTGATGTTGGGAAAGATTGAAGGCAAGAGGAGAAGGGGAAAGCAGAGGATGAGATGGTTGGATGGCATGACCGACTCGATGGACATGAGTTTGAGCAATCTGCAAGAAATGGTGAAGCCTGGTGTGCTGCAGTTCATGGGGTCACAAAGAGGTGGACACAACTGAGCAACTGAAATGAACTGAAGATCAATAAGATGGGATGTGGGATCTGATCATTTACCTGGCTGATGATGATAAGTCCTGATGGCAAATGGAACACACAGCTCCTGGCATAAAGTGCCCTCCCAATTGTTAAAAGTGTCACTAGTTGTAAAATGGAAGGCTGTAACAGTGGAAGGGATAGTGAATTTGGGAATGAATGAATGAATGAATGCTCACTCACTGGCAGCACCTGAACTCCACCTCAGTGTCTGGTCCATCTCCAAACCTACATCACCAGTTCCACCTTTGTACATTCACATGGAGGCTGTCTACTCCCTCTGAGTGCCACTGTGTCTGTGCACAAGTACCAGTATTTTGGTAGTTTCTATAGCAAGGTAGAAAATTTCATTAATGGTAATGCCAGAGAGTTGTCTATTCACATAATTTCACTCAGAATGATAGAAAAACTACATGTTTGCAAGGTCAAGGGTACTATCACGGGGATAATAAAACTTCAGAACAGTGGAAAGTGAAAATCGCTCAGTCATGTCCAACTCTTTGCGACCCCATGGACTATATAGTCCATGGAATTCTCCAGGGCAGAATACTAGAGTGGGTAGCTTTTCCTTTCTCCAGGAGATCTTCCCAACCCAGGGATCGAACCCAGGTCTCCCACATTGCAGAGTGATTCTTTACCAGCTGACCACAAGGGGAGTCCAGTACAGTGGAAGCTGGACTACAATCCTGTGGTTAAGTTCATGTGCAAAATGCAGAAATGAATAGGAACATCTGCTTGATAGGCAAGGAGAAAGATTTTTTTTCCTGGTTCATGCCACAAAAGAGACACAGATAAAGAACAGACTTTTGGGCTCAGTGGGAGAAGATGAGGGTGGGGTGATTTGAGAGAATAGCATTGAAACATGTACATCACCTTATGTAGAATAGATGACCAGTGCAAGTCTGATGCATGAAGCAGGACCGGTGTTCTAGGACAACACCCAGTGGGATAGGGTGGGGAGGTGGGTTCAGAATGGGGCGGACACAGGTATACCTGTAGCCATTCATTGATGTATGGCAAAAACCATCACAATATTGTAAAGTAATTATCTTCCAATTCAAATAAATTAATTAATTTAAAAAATAATTTTAAAAAGAGTGAAAATGAAAGATGGGGTGTGTTGGTGTCTAAAGAGAATGATTTTGTGTGCCATGTTACTCCCTCAAAGAAATCTGCTTTGAAGACTGACATTATTCTTTAAGGATTCTGGAAATAATTTGTGCTTCCTTTTAATGTGACACCTTTTGTAAACTGGAATCAAGACAGTCTACCTTTATTCAGGTTATTCCTGAGGAATTCTCATTCAGGATTTTAGACCTGCAGTTAAGAATTCAGTTATATCTCAGATTGAAATATACAAGCTAAATTGGATCCAGGAGTAAATTTTAAGTCTGATTATCAAACTGAAGAAAAATGGTGTAAATAACTGTGGTCAACAGACCCAAGCCATCATGGTTCCTGGAATACACAGAAAATCATTATGGAGGTCTTACCACAATCTGAATTACAATTTCATAATTCTTAGTTCTGAACCAGTTGTTACAGAGGAAATACTAGACAGATAGCATTTTAAGGATTGACTAAATTGAGGAAGTGTTAAAAATTTCCTCATTACATCATCTAAAAATTGCTTTACAGTCTAACTGCAACAACCTCTGAAATTCCTAGAAACTGTTTTTCCATCTATAGGGAGAGAAAAGGTTGATGTCAGATGTGCTGAGAAATTTATCTTTCTCAACAGAAAGTCAAAATATGCTGGATTTTCTTTTTCTTTTTTTTTTTTTTTTTACTGCTTCTGTAGGCTTTACAATTATGCAAGCTGTGGAACATTCAGTATACTCTAACACTGGAGAAATATATGGAGGTAATGTACCAGGGTTGGTAGAATAATAACTATGATTAGAGCATGCTGTTAAAATGGAATAAGGATACAAGTCCTCAGCCGCAAGTTCTCTCTTGGTTACTACCTAGAGACAGAGCTAAACAAACCGCCTTGATAACAAATCCCTGGTTCGACACAGAGAAACAGTGTATTAAAGTCTCAGACAATCACGGCAATCCCATTTACTTTTCCAAATGCCCAGTTTCCCAACTTGCCTTGCAGCCGAGGTGGCCG
The DNA here is from genome assembly GCA_006408695.1 of Aepyceros melampus. NCBI lineage: Eukaryota > Metazoa > Chordata > Mammalia > Artiodactyla > Bovidae > Aepyceros > Aepyceros melampus. The sequence continues at coordinate 6,878 of SJXQ01010073.1, forward strand.
TGAGTCTCAGTTACCATCAGTGAGATGTAAGGGACATATGGAAGGAGGTAAACAGATATAACCAGGTTTATAGATTTTATAGCAGAAAACTGAAGGAGTTCTCAAATGACAGAGCTCCCATTCATCACATACTAAACTGTAAGTGTGAATGGTGAGTACTCAAACATCTGAAAAATTGAAAAACAATGAACACATTTTCTCTGTGAAGTGAGAGGTAAAAATTCATCTGTGGAACAGGATGGGGGTGAAAAGAGGGTAATGTATTTGAAGGAAGTGTAAAGCTTCTATATAGTCCTTTAAATTTTGTGTCCAGTGCTGGTCCAAGTTCTATTCATTCTATGGAGTATCACTCCTTCGCATTTCTTACTTGTGTACATGGCCACTCCGGGAAGCCAGATCCCACTTTCAGCATTGATGTGTTTCATTCGATTTGGAAAGTGGGGCTTCCCTGATAGCTCAGCTAGTAAAGAATCTGCCTGCAATGCAAGAGACCCTGTGTTGACTGGGTCAGGAAGGTCCTCTGGAGAAGGGATAGGCTGCCAACTCCAGTATTCTTGGGCTTCCCTGGTGGCTGGATGATAAAGAATCTGCCTGCAATGTAGGAGACCTGGGTTCCCTGGGTTGGGAAGATACCCTGGAGGAGGGCATGGTAACCCACACCAGTATTCTTGCCTGGAGAATTCCTATGGACAGAGGAGCCTGGAGGGCTACAGCACACGGGGTCACAAAGAGTTGGACATGATTGAGTGACTAAGCACAGCAGAGTGGCAGATGAAGCAGAGTCATGTGGGTCCAGTGAAGTCATATTCAAGTATCAAAAACACTATGACTTGCACTCTAGTGGGCTTGATGGAGGCTGTGTCAAAGCCCAGAACTCATTTGGAAAGGCTGAAACATGTGGCAGTATTAGTGGAGGAGGCAAATAGGAAGGCAGTTGGAGCTCTCTATCAAGCAGGCAACTAGGACTCAGAGGATAATGGGTGAAAGCGAATTTGGAGGGATGCAAAACCAGATGTAAAACATCCTATTTTCATTAACCCAGCCATCAGTCAAGTCTGATATAACCATACAACTTCATCTAGAGCTGTTGTAAAGAGATGTAAAAGGCCGGGAAAGAAGTGAAGGGAAGGTTAAAAGAACAGAAAGAAATCATGCCATGTGATTACTTCTGTTCCACAGATGCCTTCATGCAGACAGCAGCATAGAAATCCAGGAGGTCCAGAATTCATTAATTTAGGACAAGATCAGAACTAAAATCAACAGTGATCTGGTCCCACTAGAGTGAGAGTAGGGTGGATAGAACACATAAGTTAGAGCAACTGTAGTCAAAGGTGAATTTAGACAATCTCCCAAATTCTTCCTAAATGTTAGGTGAAGGAGGGGTATGATACCACTTGGTTTATAATTTATAAGTAGTAAGAATATCAGAATAAACAATCTCACCTCTGCTTAATTTCCAAAGGGACATACAAGGTACCACTTTTTCTTTATATCATCCTCTGAATGTCAAAGAGTTGGACATGACTGAGCGACTTTCACTTTACCAGATTTCATGGGGATTCTCTCATTCACATGAGAGTCTTTGTGGCCCCATGACTTCCCAGGCCCCTCTGTCCATGGAGCTCTCCAGGAAAGGAATACTGAAGCCATTTCCTTCTCCAGTGGATCTTCCTGATCAAGGGATCAAATCTGGGCCTCTTGCATTGCAGACAGGTTCTTTACCATCTGAGCCACCAGGAAAGCCCAAGAATAACGAGTCTCAATTATATTCAATTTCCAGAGGGACAGACAACGTACCATTTTAAAAAATCATGCTCTGGATTCATTGAGAATCTTTCATTCATATGTCTTCACATTGCTACTGGCCCTTATTTTTTTTCTCTGAACTCTTCTGCTTCTCTGTAGCTGAAATAATCTTTTATAAAGGGAGAGAAAACATAAAAAAAAGACCAGTTCTCCAGTTCATGCTCCATTCAGTTCAGTTCACTTCAGTCACTCAGTCATGTCTGACTTTTTGAGACCCCATGAATTGCAGCATGCCAGGCCTCTCTGTCCATCACCAACTCCCAGAGGTCATTCAAACTCACGTTCATCAAGTCAGTGATGCCATCCAGCCATCTCATCTTCTGTCGTCTCCTTCTCCTCCTGCCCCAAATCCCTCCCAGCATCAGAGTCTTTTCCAATGAGTCAACTCTTCGCATGAGGTGGCCAAAGCACTGGAGTTTCAGGTTTAGCATCATTCCTCCCAAAGAACACCCAGGACTGATCTCCTTCAGAATGGACCGGTTGGATCTCCTTATAGTTCAAGGGACTCTCAAGAGTCTTCTTCAACACCACAGTTCAAAAGCATCAATTCTTCAGTGCTCAGCTTTCTTCACAGTCCAACTCTCACATCCATACATGACCACAGGAAAAACCACAGTCTTGACTAGATGGACCTTTGTTGGCAAAGGAATGTCTCTGCTTTTTAATATGCTATCTAGGTTGATCATAACTTTCCTTCCAAGGAGTAAGCGTCTTTTAATTTCATGGCTGTAGTCACCATCTGCAGTGATTTTGGAGCCCCAAAAAATAAAGTCTGACACTATTTCTACTGTCTCCCCATCTATTTGCCATGAGTGATGGGACCAGATGCCATGATCTTTGTTTTCTGAATGTTGAGCTTTAAGTCAACTTTTTCACTCTCCTCTTTCACTTTCATCAAGAGGCTTTTTAGTTCCTCTTCACTTTCTGCCATAAGGGTGGTGTCATCTGCATATCTGAGGTTATTGATATTTCTCCCAGTAATCTTGATTGCAGCTTGTGCTTCACCCAGCCCAGCATTTCTCATGATGTACTCTGCATAGAGTTAAATAAGCAGGGTGACAATATACAGCCTTGACATACTCCTTTTCCTATTTGGAACCAGTCTGTTGTTCCATGTCCAGTTCTAACTGTTGCTTCCTGACCTGCATAAGGTTTCTTAAGAGGCAGGTCAGGTGGCCTGGTATTCCCATCTCTTTCAGAATTTTCCACAGTTTATTGTGATCCACACAGTCAAAGGCTTTGGCATGCTCCATTAGATAGTGTCATTTGAGCATATAAGCTAAATTTATGGCACTTTTGTTCTCCCAGGGGAGCTGCTTATCTCTGAAGCTGTGGACCATCATCCATTTCCCTATTAGACTGAGAGCACAAGTGACTGCTTCCATCAGGTAGGAACCTGCACGTCAGTTAATACTCTGAAGATGGCTGCAGTATGAGGTTTGATCTAGCCACCATCTTTCTTCATTGTATCTTGCTATTTCTCTCCACTCCTGTTCCACAGCTTCTACATGTGCAATTGAGATTTGAAGTAAAATACACAGTTTATATTCCTGTCAACATCATCTTTCTCATACAGATAAAGCATCTTCATTTCTATAATATTGTTTTGAGACTTACTCATGTGATGACACCCCACTCCAGTACTCTTGCCTGGAAAATCCCATGGACAGAGGAGCCTGGTAGGCTGCGGTCCATGGAGTTGTGAAGAGTTGGACACGACTGAGTGACTTCCCTTTCACTTTTCACTTTCATGCATTGGAGAAGGAAATGGCAACCCACTCCAGTGTTCTTGCCTGGAGAATCCCAGGGACGGGGCAGCCTGGTGGGCTGCCGCTATGGGGTCACACAGAGTCGGACACAATTGACATGACTTAGCAGCAGCAGCATATTTATGAGATCACTCAGCCTTGTGTCTAGATCTTAACATAAACAAAGACATTTTCTTCCAAAGGAAGATTTACAATAAGTCTGCCTAGAGGAAGTGACATGCTCCAGATGACCCCTGAAAATCCGTGCCAGGTTGTGTTTTGAATTTCCCATAACATTTCATTATGTAAAACAGACCCATTAGCTGTGCTTACTCAGGCACATGAAAGAAAATTGAGACAATTACCTAAAATCTACTGTAACTTTTCAGTCAGTGTTATTAAAGAAAAAGTGAGAAATGAGCTTGAGTTATCCAGGGTGTTTATTTTCATTGATCAAAGTCATAAAATAATTATTTCATTTTACCCTGCCAGATTAGTCATAAGTTCCTGACAGTTTTTATCTTAGGACAGACTGAAAGGGAAACAGTAAAATGCTGTAAAAACTGACATCTGCTATGTTAGTTTTAAAATAAGGATCCATTAAGTGTCCCTTATTTAAAGTGAAAAAAAAACTTCCAAAAACTCAGAATTTTTAAAGTGTAAGTTAGATTACTGAGGCTACAAAAACTTATTCAGTGGTTAGTGACCAAGAAATGACCATCAAAAGAATACTAACTTTGTACCATAAAATAATAATATTGCTTTTGCTAGCCCTTAGTCAGAATCACAGCCACGATGCTGAGTTTCACAGAAGATGACAAAACAAGAGGTAAATAATATATGAAGTACCCTTTCTACCAGGGTCAAGTGAAAGAGACATTTTGAAACATTGTTTAGAATGACTGAAAACTTACCCATGAATTTATTAATGAAACTTACCAAAGGAATGGGAACACAAAAGACCCTTAATAGTCAAGGCAATCCTGAGAAAGAAAAACACAGCTGGAGGAATCAGCTTCCCTGACTTCAGACTATACTACAAGGCTACAGTCATCAAAACAGTATGGCACTGGCACAAAAACAGAACACAGTGGAAAAAGATAGAAGTCCAGAAATAAACTCATGTACTTATGGTCGACTATGACAACTATCTATGACAAAGGAGGCAAGAATATACAATGGAGAAAATACATTCTCTTCAATAAGTGGTACTGGGAAACCTGGGCAGCTACATGTAAAGTAATGAAATTAGAACTCTCTCTCAAACCATATACAAAAATAACCTTGAAATGGATCAAAGACCTATATGTAAGACTGGACACTATAACATTGTTAGAGGAAAACATAGGCAGAACACTCTGACATTAACCACAGCAATATCATTTTTTGATCCACCACCTAGAGTAGTGAAAATAAAAACAAAAATAAACAAATGAAACCTAATTAAAATTAAAAGCTTCTGCACAGCAAAGGAAACTACTGAATGTAAACAAAACAAAAAGACAACCCACATAATGGGGGAAAATATTTACAAACTAAGCAATTTTGATCTCCAAAATATACAAACAGCTCATGCAGCTCTATGTCAAAAAAAAAAAAAAAACTCAATTAAAAAATGGGCAGAAGATCTAAATAGACATTTCTCCAAAAAAAGACAAACAGAAGGCCAAAAAGTACATGAAAGATGCTCTCCATCACTAATTATCATAAAAATGCAAATAAAAACAACAATGAGGTTCTATCTCACACTGGTCAGAACAGCCATCATCAAAAAGTCTGCAAACAATGAATGCTGGAGAAGGTGAGGAGAAAAAGGAACCCTTCTACACTGGTGGGACTGTAAACTGGTATAGCTATTATGAAGAACAACATGGAGGTTCCTTAAGAAGCTAAAAAAAGGACCACCATATGATCCAGCAATCCTACTCCTGGGCAAATATCCTGAGAAACCTATAATAGTAACAGGTACATGCACTTCAATGTTCACTGCACTGCTTACAATAGCCAAGACACGAAAGCCACCTAAATATCCACTGACAGAATAATGGGTAGAGAAGATGTGGTACATATATATAGTGAAATATTACTCAGCCATAGAGGGAATGAAATTATTTGCAGCAACATGGATGACTCAGAGATTATCACAGTGAAGTAACTCAAATAAAGACAAATATGATATGTATTTGATATCACATATGGCTGGATGGCATCATGGACTCAATGGACGTGAGTCTGAGTGAACTCCGGGAGTTGGTGATGGACAGGGAGGCCTGGAGTGCTGTGATTCATGGGGTCGCAAAGAGTCGGACACAACTGAGCCACTGAACTGAACTGATGATATCACTTATATGTGGGATCTTAAAAAATGGCACAAATGAACTTATTTATAAAACAGAAATGGAGTCACAAATGCAGAATATGGTTACCAGGAGGAAAGGAGGGTGAGTCATAAATTGGGAGACTGGGCATGACATAAACACACTACTATATATATAAAGTGAAAGTGGCTCAGACGTATCCAACTCTGCGACCCCAGGGACTGTACAGTCCATGGAATTCTCCAGGCAAGAATATTGGAGTGGATAGCCATTCGTTTCTCCAGGGGATCTTCCCAACTCAGGGATCAAACCCAGGTCTCCCACATTGCAGGCAGATTCTTTACCAGCTGAGCCACCAGGGAAGCCCTATATATATCTACTATATATAAAGTAGATAACAAATAAAGACCAATTGTATAGCACAGGGAACTCTACTCAGTATTCTTTAATAACTCACATAGGAAAAGAATCTAAAAAAGAGTTGGATATATGTATAACTGATTTAATTTTCTATACAGCAGAAAACAACATAATACTGTAAATCAAGTATACTCCAATAAAATGTTTTAAAAAGTAAAATTTATCAAGGGAAACACAAGACAATTCTCATGATAGGAAAAAAGAAAATAATGTAAATACCAAAAAAGTTGGACTACTGTGATTTGAGAAAGTGATTTAAGACAAAACCTAATTTTTCTTTTTCCATGGTTGATGTAGTATCAAGTTACAAATCATGCTCATCATAATTTTCTATATATGGTACTAGAGAGGCTATTTACTTTCAGCCAAAGATCAGGAAACATTCCATGGCAATGAGATCTCTTAATCTGTGAACATTATCTCAGGGAAAATGGTAGAGTCACTTTCACTGGCCACTCACTGTTTACTTAAAAATTAGAGTGAACAAATATGATAAGATATATCATGGGAAACAAATTCAGTTTAAAGAGAGAGGTAAGAGATTTAAAAGATTAAAAATGAAACAACTGCTGCTCAGTGCCCACTCTATGGGGAAAAAAAATCATTTTAACACACTTCTTTAATATTCATAGCCACTCTGGGAAAGGATGCTATGAACATTTTGCAGATGAGAAAACTGAAACTAAGAGCAGCTTGCTGAAATCAAGAGTTCTGAGTGACAGAGATGGGAACTTGACCATATATAAGACCATGTCTTATATCCTGATGGTTAATTTTATGTGTCAGTATGACTAGGGCATAGGATAGCCACATCATTTAATTAAACATTATTCTGGGTGGGTCTGCAAGGTTACTTCTGGATGAATGTTATACAGAATAACATTTTATCTGAGAGGCTGAGCGAATCAGATTGCCCTCCCCAGTGTGAGTGGGTCTCATCCAATCTGTTTGAAGCCTGAACAGAACAAAAGATGGAATAAGAAAGAATTTGTTCTGTTTTTCAGCTGGGATATTGGTCTTTTGCACTTGGACTGGAACTTACACCATGAGCCTCTCCTGAGTTTGCAGAAGGCAGATTGTGGAACTTCTCAGCCTCCATCATCATATGATCCTATTTCTTAAAGTAAATCATATACACACACACACACACACACACACACACACGTGTGTGTGTGTGTGTGTGTGTGTGGCTTCCCTGGTGGCCCAGTGGTAGAGGATATACCTGCAATGAAGGAAACTCAGGTTTGATCCCTGGGTCAGGAAGATGCCCTGGAAAAGGAATTGGCAACCCACTCCAGTATTCTTGCCTGGAGAATTCCATTAACAGAGGAGCCTTGTAGGCTATAGTCCATGGAGTCACAAGAGAGTTGGACATGACTCAACGACAAAACAAGAACAACGTCCTGTGGTCCATTGTTTAAGACTCTGCTTTCACACTGGAGGCACGAATTTGATCCCTGGTGGGGAAACATGCCACACAACTTGGCCAAAATTTTTTTACAAAATTAAAAAAAAATTAACAATAATAATTTTCATTATTATTATTTAATTAAAATAACTGAGGTAATATTTGAAGGGATGGAAATCAGAAGAAGTAGAAGTGATTCATTCTGGAAAAAAGATGGAAGAAGGAGAAGATGTGAGTAAATGCAGAGCCACTTAATGCACTGTAGTCATTATCTCCAGGAAATCAAGAAGACATTAGCTGTGAATAAAAATGTTATGCTCAGGGACCTGAATAAAGGTATACATAATACCTTTATTATGTATATGTAATGTCTGCATGGAAAAAGGGACAGAGGTGGAAAGATGGAACTGGATGGGAAAAAAGGAAAAGGATTGGGATTTACCTGGTGGTCCAGTTATTGTGAATCTGCCTTCCAAAGCAGGGGATGTGAGGTCGACCCTTGGTCAAGGATTGAACCTGCTGTGGAGATATATGCTATGGAGCAACTAAGAGAACATGCTGAAACTACCAGGACTGCACACCTTGAGCCCATGCTCCACAAGAAGAGAAGCCTGTGAGCTGCAGTAGAGAAACCTCTGTGTCGCAACTAGAGAAAAGTCCATACACTGAAAGGAAGACCCAGTGCAGCCAAAAAAAAAAAAAAACCCAACCAACCAACAAACAAATAAACAAAAATGAGGGAAAGAATTGTTGTGTCATGCAGCCCTAGGGAATTTGAGATGGGAACAAAGTTCCTGCTTAGATGATATTTGCCAGCAACCATCAGCGTCTTGGAAATAGAAAGGAGATGGTTTGATATTTCCTAGGCTGATGACTCAGAGGGCAACAGATGTGATCAAAATAGCAGTACAAGTAAGAATAGAGTTGAATTGGAAAGTCGAGGATCCCAAGCTAGGAGGAAGACAAATGAATATAATTGGGACTGATATGTTGTTAATAATAATCCTAGAAAACTAGTTGGAGGTATCAACAAGCTGACTCTAAAATTTTACAGAAAAGCAAAACACCTAGAATAGGCATTTAACACTGAAGAAGATGGGCTTCCCTGGAGGCTCAAGAGTAAAGAATCTGCCTGCAATGCAAGAGACCCTAATTCAATCCTTGGGTCAGGAAGATCCCCTGGAGAAGGAAATGGTAACCCACTCCAGTACTCTTGCCTGGAAAATTCCATGGACAGAGGAGCCTGGTAGGCTGCAGTCCATGGGGCTGCAAAGAGTCAGACATGACTGAGCAACTTCATCTCTCCTCTTTCACAGAAGAAGAAAGAGAGCTCATACTATCTGATCAAGATAGTCATGTTGACACAATAATCAAGACTGCATAGTACAGATAAAAGAAAAGACACATACATCAAAGAAGAGAACACAGAGCCTAGACATAGATTCATAAAAATATAGTCAACTGATCTTTGACAAAGGTGCAAAGATAATTCAATGGAAATAAGATAGCCTTTCCAACAGATATTGCTGGAAGAATTGGATATAAGCAACATAATGACTTTAGACATAGACTGTATGACTTTTACCAAATGAACTCTAAATATTACATAACTATGAAATGCAAACTTATAAAACTTCTGAAAGAAAACAAGAGAAAATCTCCATTTGATCTTGGGTTTGGTGATGATTTTTTAGATAAAACACTAAAAGTATGACTCATGGAGTAAAAATTACTAAATTATACTTTGTTAAAGTTAAAAACTTCCTTTCTGCAAAAGACACTGTTAAAGAAGAATGAAAAGACAAGCTATAAACCAGGAGAAAATATTTGTGCAACACATCTAGTCAAAATATACAATCCATTTGTAAAATTCAACAACAGAAAACCAAACATCCTATTAAAATGGGAAATCCCAGCTCAGACACCTCACTAGGATATGCAGGTAGTAAATAAGCATATGAAAAGATATCCCACATTTGTCATTAGAAAAATGCTAATGAAAACAACAGTGAGATATGGCTATTTTAGACTTCTTTGAATGGATTAAATTTTTTTAAACCTGACAATATCACTGGTGGTGAGGGCCCACGAAAGTTCTTACTCATTCCTGGTGGAAATGCAAAATGGTACAGCCACTTTAGAAAATAGTATGGAAAATTCTTTCAAAGCTAAACATAATCTTCTACAGCCCACCCAGCTGGTTTGAAAACTTTATTCCACACAAAATTCTATGTGTAATTTTTTATAGGACTTTTATAGGACTTTATCAAAACTAGAAGTAACCAAGATGTCTTTTAATAGGTGGCCAGAAAAACGGTGGTATATCCATGTAATGGAATATTATTCAGTGATAAAAAGAAATGAACTATCAAGTCATGAAAAGACATGGAAGAACCTTAAATACATATTGGTGAGTGAAACAGAATAAACTGAATGAAAGAAGTCTGAAAAGGCTACACACTGTATGACTCCAATCATGTGACATTCTGGGAGAGATGAAACTGTAGAGATGGTAAATAAATCAGTGGTTGCTAAGGGCTCAGGGTTATGGGAGGGATGAATAGGGGAAGTATCGGGGACTTTTTAGTATGGTAAATGATACTGTAATGATGGATACAGACATTATACATTTGTTAGAATGCATAAAAATTTACAGCAGAAAAAGTGAGCATTAATTAATGCAAGTTCAAAAAATCATTTAGGAGTTTCAAATTCAATGTAGATTGTGACAAAAGAATCTAACTATGTTACAAATGTGGGAAGCAATCTAATTGAAGTGGATAAGAATTAAAAGATACTTACCTAAGTAACTTTAGAAATGTGCCCAGTCACTCAGTCCTGTCCGAGTCTTTGCGACCCCATGGGCTCTAGCCCACCAAGCTCCTCTGTCCATGGGGATTCTCCAGGCAAGAACACTGGAGTGGGTTGCCATTTCCTACTTTAGAAATGATTGATGATTTTCTAAGGCTAAAGGAAAAAGGAACTTCACATAAGCACTTTCTAGTTAATGAAGTTATTTTTCAAAGGGGCACAGGTGATCAGTTCTGAAACCACTATATATATATATATATATATATATATATATTGGAATAACAATTTCATAAGTGGATGGCAGGGGATGAGAACCAAGTTTCTCACTGTGGGAGTGAGAGGTTACAGGTAAGCAAGAGGGAGAAGGTTAGAATGATCCATGTGGTATTAGATGATTACTCATGTTAGCTTAATATGATACTGATGAATATGATATATGTAAAAATATTTATGGATATGTGTATACTCAAAGATTAGTATGTATAGATATTTCCTTCCTGGCTTATAAAAAGAAACCAGGCTCCTTGGAGAAATGACTGATTCTAGGACTGGGTTAGGGAATAACTATGAGCCTCAAGCATGTCATAGTGCCAGAAAGTAAAGTATTACTAAGATATTTAAAATAAGCAATGGTGTGGGTTTACCAATGGGATACGGGGGACAACTGAAAGAGCTCCCAATGGCCAAAGCAAGAATAATTTGAGCAAAAAAAAAAAAAAAAATCAAGCAGTACTGGCTTATAAAATAACTTTTAAAATAAATATTCAGGAAGCCATACTGATGTAAATAAGTGATTGAATTATTAAATAAGTAGAGGAAAGGAAAAAAATAGATGTTGCAGAAGAATTCCACATATTTTTTCCCACATAATTTATATAGATGCTTTGTCTTTAAGAGAAGGAATATAACTTCTTGGTTCATTAAGTGTGGGATGTGCATAGAGAAGGCTTCCCAGGTGGCTCAGGAGTAAAGCATCTACCTGCCAATGCAGGAGATACGGGAGATGTGGGCTCAGTCTCTAGGCTGGGAAGAACCCCTGCAGTGAGAGATGGCAACACACTCCAGTATCCTTACCTGGAGAATTCCATGAGTAGAGGAGCCTGGTGGGCTGCAGTCCACGGGGTCACAAAGAGTTGAATATGACTGAGCATGCACATCCATACTTCTTTCCCAAGGAGAATAGTGTAAAAGAGGGTCAGGTGGTGTGAGAGCAGCTGTACAGAGAAGAAACCCAACAAACGCTACCTCTCCTGGGATTGTCAAAGTTAACATCAACAGTGCCAACTCATGTCGAGCATGCCTCTGACATGATATGATGAAAATGGCCATTTACCTGTGTCTTCTTCCTCAAAACTCTTCACTTTAGTTAAATCATAGAAGAGAAAAATAAATAAACAAAGGGACATTTTACAAAGTGCCTGACTAGAATAACTCTCAAGGTCAAAACTCTCAGGGTCATCAAAAACAATAAAAGCCTGAGAAACTGTCACAGTCAAGAATTGCCTAAAGAGACATAATGACTAAATGTAATGTGATACCCTGGATAGAATTCCGAAACAGATTGACATTAAGTAAAAACTAAGAAAACCTGAAAATGTATGGACTTAATGATAACATGTGTGAAAATTGCTCCTTCATGTCTGACTCTTTGCGACCCCATGGACAATACAGTCCATGGAATTCTCCAGGCCAAAATACTGGAGTGGGTAGCCATTCCCTTCTCCAGGCGATCATCCCAACCCAGGAATTGAACCTAGGTCTCCCACATTGCAGGGTGATTCTTTACCAGCTGAGCTATCAGGGAAGCCCAATGATAATGTATTGATATTGGCTTATTATTTGTGACAAATGTGTCACATTACTATAAGATGTAAATAATAAGAAAAGCTGCATGTGGGGTATTTGGGAATTCTTTGTACTCTCAGCAAATTTTCTACAAATTTAAATATATACAGTATAATATATATGTAAAATGCTCTATTTAAAATAAAAAAGCATCATGTCTAATATTAAAACCTTATCATCTTTGGTCAAAAGTCATTTTCTCACTATCAACTGAGTCATTTATGTCAGAAAACTAGATATTTTCTTGATTCTTTCCTTCCTTCATCTGCTCATTTAAATAATCACTGAGTTTGGTTAATTATTCTTCCTTTGTAATTTACAAATTAGTTTCTACTTCATTCCCACTGCCTTAGTCCAGTATTTTTCACCAAGCAACTCAAGAGATTTATATTTAATGTCCCAGTTTCTTCTTTTTTGTCCCACTTTAGTTCATTGTGTCATGCTATAACTAGTGAAATTTCAGTAAAACCAAAATGATTATTTTCTTTAGTGTTTAAAATTCTTACTGACACCCCTGTGTCTCCATCATGGAACCCTAACAGCATAATCACATCATAGCAGGCCTTTGGTGACAACCTTTGCCTACTTTTTCAGCATCATCTCTATATTGACTCATGCCCATCCTCTTCTCCATCATATTGAAAGGCTTGTAGTTATTTAAATGGTTTAATACTCTCATATCACTCTACTAAGTTTTCCTTCTGTAGCTGAAATGCTTTGTTTTCTGGGAAGCCTCCTCCACTTCTTCCAGGTTATTAGATATTCTTTTTTTTCCTTGGTTTTCTGGGTGCACTTCAGTGAAAACAGTATCGCATAGTAATTTTGTGTCATTTGTTGAACTCACATACCTTGGGGGCTTCCCTGGTAGCTCAACTGGTAAAGAATCCACCTGCAATTCAGGAAACGCCACTTCAATTCCTGGGTCAGAAAGTTCCCCTGGAAAAGGGATAGGCTACCCACTTCAGTATTCTTGAACTTCCCTGGTGGCTCAGATGGTAAAGAGTCCATCTACAATGCAGGGTTGGGAAGATCCCCTGAAGAAGGGCATTGCAACCCACTCCAGTATTCTTGCCTGGAGAATCCCATGGACAGAGGAGCCTGGCAGGCTACAGTCCATAGGGTCTCAAAGAGTCAGACACAACTAAGCACAGCACACTCATTTTGAGCCCTTTGAAGAAAAGGACAGCATTTATCTCTCTGAATTCTTAGAATCTAACACAGTGTCTGAATGTAATATTCAGCAAACATCTGTTTAAGAAGTTCTACAGCTTAATTCCTGAAATCATAGCTGGCCCTAAAGAAGCTGTCTCTTTTCTTTTAGAAAGAGTATGGTGTATATTTGGGGTAAGGAAGAGGGAGGTGATAATATCTGTTAAGCAAATATCACATGCTAGGTATTAGGATGGGAGATGCATATGTATGGATAAATTAACTCATTGAATATATTAAATCCCATTTGCAATTGACAGTTTTGAGGCTTGGGTGGAGAAAGCTACACTGGGCAAAGTTTTGAAGTTTAGAGGCATGATTCTTGCCTTGAATTCAGGAACAATCAAGATATAAATGCAAGAGTCGGACAGACCTAAACAAACAGAACTCCGTGGCTATAAGGCTGAAACTTTGGATTTTATACACAAATAGAGTCAGATCTGCAAAGCCGAGGAAACTACCAGAACCGCTGCTTCAAACACATCGAATGCCCCCACCATTGCCATCAGTTTGGGGAACAAATATAAGCTTCCAGACCTGTTCGAAGTTTCAGAAAATGAGACCACTCATAACATCAGTAAGGAACTAAGCTTTCTGAGCTATCAGACACTACTGAGCACGGAGGGATTTTCCTAAGACAGTATATGTGTTATGATTTTGTTGAGCTTGACTGAAGAAAAAGGATGACACTACATATTTTACCTGAAAATACAGTTCACAGAGTTCTCTGTTAAGTTTTTTATGAAAAAAAAAAAAAAATACAGTCCAGGAAATAGACAATCAAAACTGGATTTTTTAAAAACATAATTGCTTTGACTTTAAAGCCAAAGATACCCATTTCAAATTCATGTCTAAGTTAATTCATTAACTCTTGTGTTAGCTCAGTATTATTAACAATGAACTCAAAACATTATTGACAGATTGCAAACAACTCTTTAGCAGTATTGAGTTCTTCACGTTCTTCTACAGTGAGTTCCTAAATGCTATCAATTACAATTAAAATTGTCTTCATATTTGTTCATATGAGAAAACTGTAAAATCATTGTTCATTATCATATAATGACAAGTTTCAATTTCAACTTAAAATCTTGTACCTCTTTAACTAGGTCACAGACAAGCTTCCCCCCCACCGCCCCCCCGATTAGAACTTCAAATAGCTCATTCATATGCAGTGTGAAAATGTAAATCACAACACCATAGATAAACCAGTCTTGTCAATGTGGATGCAAGAATTAAAGGAGAATAATTTTTCAATTATGGGAAAATTACATTTTTACATAATTATTTATGTATCAAATAATACTTTTGGGACACCTAAGTATGTGAATATACTTTTCCAACTGTGAATTACATAAAATGCCCTCATCTATTCCTCATAAAAATTGAGCATCCAAATATGGTGTACTGTAAGTATAAAGCGGAGAAGGCAATGGCACCCCACTCCAGTACTCTTGCCTGGCAAATCCCATGGACGGAGGAGCCTGGTAGGCTGCGTTCCATGGGGTCGCTAAGAGTCAGACACGACTGAATGACTTCACTTTCACTTTTCACTTTCATGCATTGGAGAAGGAAATGGCAACCCACTCCAGTGTTCTTGCCTGGAGAATCCCGGGGACGGGGGAGCCTGGTGGGCTGCCATCTCTGGGGTCGCACAGAGTCGGACACGACTGAAGCGACTTAGCAGCAGTAAGAAGAAAACAACCTAATACATCTCAATATGTTTTATATGGATTATGTGATGGAATGTATCATGTTTATGAAGTATATTATGAAATTTTTCAAAAATTTAATTAAAAAAATAAAAGTGTAAAAGTTTTAGAGACAAAGGATAGAAAATAAAGTAGTTCTAATATATTCACAATTGAGGTCTAAAGGAGACATACTAGAGGAATTCACTAGACATACATAAAGAGATGGACTAGAATAAATTAAGTTTATAATAAAAAATTCATTACATAAATGAAGATGACATTCTTTCAAAGATACTTCAAAAATGAAGAAAGAAAACTTAAGGAAGCCAGAGAAAAATATCAAATCATTCGTGGGGGGAAAAGCAGACTGGCCTTTTGTTTTTTTCCACTGCAACGTTCAACAGTAGATGGTTAAAGAATAATAATTATCTTGTAGTGGGCAGATACAGCCCCTGCCCTGGGGGTTCATAATAGAACCTGGATAGGCAGGGAAATCTGAATAAACCATGCCAGTATGTATGAGGCTTTGCAGCTTACACCAATCTATGAATTTCTCTTCATTTTCACTGTATTTCTTCCCCTTTATTATTATAAAACACTGTGTATCAAGTAAATACATTACTTAATTTTTTTTTCAGATTTCTCACGAGAGTTTAAATGAATCACAGCTTCGTCCATAAAAGAGTCCTATCAGAGGTTAAAGCATCTGCCTCCAATGCAGGAGACCCGGGTTCGATCCCTGGGTCGGGAAGATCCCCTGGAGGAGGAAATGGCAACCCACTCCAGTATTCTTGCTTGGAGAATCTCATGGACTGAGGAGCCTGGTGGGCTGCAGTCCATGGGGTCACAAAGAGTCGGACACGACTGAGTGACTTTACTTACTTACTTACTTACTTATAGCATCATTTAGCAGAGATCACTGACAACTCTTCACAGGAAATTGGAGATTAAATTCACAAATGCTTGTATTTAAATAAAAATATTTCAAGTATAAAAGAGTAAAAGACACTCAAGAAAGATTCAGTTTAGTTCAGCTCAGTCGCCCAGTCGTGCTGGACTTTTTGCCACCACATGGACTGCAGCACACCAGGCTTCCCTGTCCATCACCAACTCCTGGAGTTTACTCAAACTCATGTCCATTGAGTCAGTGATGCTATCCAACCATCTCATCCTCTGTGGTCTCTTTCTCCTCCCACCTTCAATCTTTCCCAGCATCAGGGTCTTTTCCATGGTGTCAGTTCTTTACATCAGGTGGCCAAATATTGGAATTTCAGCTTCAATATCAGTGCTTCCAATGAACACTCAGGACTGATTTCCTTTAGGATGGGCTTGTTGGATGTCCTTGCAGCCCAAGGGACTCTCAAGAGTCTTCTCCAACACCACAGTTCAAAAGCATAAATTCTTTGGCACTCAGCTTTCTTTATAGTCCAACTCTCACATCCATACATGACTACTGGAAAAACCATAGCTTTGACTAGACAGAGCTTTGTTGGCAAAGTAATGTCTTTGCTTTTTAATATGTTGCCTGGGTTGGTCATAACTTTTATTCTTAGGAGCAAGTGTCTGTTAATTTCATGGCTGCAGTCACCATCTACAGTGATTTTGGAGCCCCTCAAAATAAAGTCTGTCACTGTTTACCTTGTTTCCCCATCTATTTGCCATGAAGTGAGGGACCACATGCCATGATCTTAGTTTTCTGAATGTTCAGTTTTAAGCCAACTTAATCACTCTCCTCTTTCACTTTCACCAAGAGGCTCCTCAGTTCCTCTTTTCTTTCTGCTATAAGGGTAGTATCATCTGCATATCTGAAGTTATTAGTATTTGTCCTGGCAATCTTGATTCCAGTTTGTACTTCATCCAGTCCAGCATTTCTCAGGATGTATTCTACATATAAGTTAAATAAGCCAGGTTATAATATACAACCTTGACATACTCCTTTCCTGATTTGAAGCCAGTCTGTTGTTCCATGTACCGTTCTGATTGTCGCTTCTTGACCTGCATACAGATTTCTCATGAGGCAACACAAAGGTTTTAATATATAGTCAAACGTGAACTGTGAACTTGCAGGTGTTTAGGCTGGTTTTAGAAAAGGCAGAGGAAGCAAAGATCAAAATGCCAACACCCGCTGGATCATCGAAAAAGCAAGAGAGTTCCAGAAAAATATCTATTTCTGCTTAATTGACTATGCCAAAGCCTTTGACTGTGTGGATTACAATAAACTGTGGAAAATTCTAAAAAATATGGGAATACCAGGCCACCTGACCTGCCTTTTGAGAAACCTGTATGCAGGTCAGGAAGGAATAGTTTGAACTGGACACGGAACAACAGACTGCTTCCAAATAGGAAACAGAGTACGTCAAGGCTGTATATTGTCACCCTGCTTATTTAACTTATATGCAGAGTACATCATGAGCAACACTTGGCTGGATGAAGCACAAGTTGGAATCAAGATTTCCGGGAGAAATACCAATAACCTCAGTTATGCAGATGACATCACCCTTATGGCAGAAAGTGAAGAACTAAAGGGCCTCTTGATGAAAGTGAAAAAGGAGAGTGAAAAAGTTGGCTTAAAGCTCAACATTCAGAAAACGAAGATCATGGCATCTGATCCCATCACTTCATGGGAAATGGAGAAACGGTGGAAACAGTGTCAGACTTTATTTTTTGGGGCTCCAAAATCACTGCAGATGGGATTGCAGCCATGAAATTAAAAGACACTTACTCCTTGGAAGGAATGTTATGACCAACCTAGACAGCATCTTAAGAGCCAGAGACGTTACTTGGTCAACAAAGGTCCATTTAGTCAAGGCTATGATTTTTCCAGTGATCATGTATAGTGTGAGAGTTGGACTATAAAGAAAGCTGAGCACTGAAGAACTGATGCTTTTGAACTGTGGTTTTGGACAAGACTCTTGAGAGTCCCTTGGACTGCAAGGAGACCTAACCAGTCCATCCTAAAGATCAGTCCTGGGTGTTCATTGGAAGGACTGGTGTTGAAGCTGAAGCTCCAATACTTTGGGCACCTGATGTGAAGAGCTGACTCATTGGAAAAGACCCTAATGCTGGGAAAGAATTAGGGCAGGAAGAGCAGGGGATGACAAAGGAGGAGATGGTTGGATGGTACAACGGACATGGGTTTGGGTGGACTCTGGGACTTGGTGATGGACAGCGAGGCCTGGTGTGCTGTGATTCATGGGGTCACAAAGAGTCAGACACGACTTAGTGACTGAACTGAACTGAACCGAATCTTATAAAAGAAAGACTCTAGCAAAAACTTGGGAAATATTATTTCCATGAATAAGTACTTCTTGAGAAAACTACTGTAGTCAAACTTCTGTCAGTCAAGAGACAAACAGAGAAATCCTAGCAAAGAAACTGGCTGTGAGAACCAAGGTTAAAGTAGATGTAGGGAGTGGAGTGAAAGGAAACAAACAAACAAACAAACAAACAAAAAAATATATATATATATAAACTTTTGTTCTGAAAATCTAGAAATTATAGAACTAAGGAAAATTGGTGGGCAAAGAGGAGGGGAAGGTTGAAGGTAAAGTAAGTTTACTGATGACCTCATCTGCAATCTCTGGAGTCAAAGGATATCATTTAATGCTAGCTGATCTATTAATACATATTTAATTATATTTAACAGTACAAAAGTAAATATGAAGAAAGATATCACTGTTGACTAAAGTCAGTCCATGGAGAAAGAGAGAGAGAGTGGAAATATGTGATTTTAGCCTTGCTTATAGTAGAGAATTAATAGAAACTGGCTAAGAAAACGTTGGACCCAAAATGTGTACACAAAATAGAAACAGACTCACAGATGAAAACAAAGTAGTGGTTACCGTTTAGGAGACGGAAGTGGGGACAGGCATGGAATTAAGAGATATAAACTGCTACATATAAAACATATAAGCAACAAGGATATATTATACAGCACAGGGAAATATAGCCATTGTTTTGTAATGACATTAGAAGGGATATAATCTATAAAAATAGTGAATCACTATGTTGTACACCTGAAAGTAATATAATTCTGTAAACCACATACACTATAATTAAAAAAAAAAAGGGGGACACACTAAACCAGTGGATCTCAGAATGCTACCTGTGGACATAAAGGAGTCCTGGCAACAGTTTGAAGAGGTTTATGCGATCATAAACTAAAATCACTGAAGATGGTGACTGCAGTCACAAAATTAAAAGACACACTCCTTGGAAGAAAAGCTGTTGATAAACCTAGACAGCATGTTAAAAAGCAGAGACATCACTTTGTAGTCATGTACGGATGTGCGAATTCGACCATAAGGAAGGCTGAGCACTAAAGAAGAGATGCTTTCAAACTGTGATGCTGGAAAAGACTCTTGAGAGTCTCTTGGACAGCAAAGAGATCAAACCAGTCAATCCTAAAGGAAATCAACCTGAATATTCATTGGACGGACTGATGCAGAAGCTCCAATACTTAAGCCACCTGATGTGAAGAGTCAACTCATTGGAAAAGACCTTGATTCTGGGCAAAATTGAAGACAGGAGGAGAAGGGGATGGCAGAGGATGAGATGATTGGATGGCATCGCCAATTCAATGGACGTGACTTTGAGCAAACTCCAGAAGACAGTGAAGGATAGGAAAGCCTGGCATGCTGCAGTTCATTGGGTCACAAAGAGTCAGAACAACAACAATGAGATCAAAAATATTTGCATAATGATGTTAAGATGTGATTTGTCCTTTTCACTGTGCGAGAATTGTACTAATGCTGCCAAATAATAAAAGTAAAATTGTTTTCATTTTAGAAGAAATCACATCAATGACACACTTATAATAGCAGTCACTGCATTCTTCACTGTCATAACACTTAACAAACTACTTCTTGCTTTATAGAAGTATGTCCTCTTTGAAGAGGTAAAAAATCTTAATTTTATTACACCTCAACCCTGGAAGACATGTCTTTGAAAAATCTTGAGTAATAAAATAAAGAGTACGCAGACCACTTCGGTTGCTCACCTAACTTTAATGATTGTCTCAAGAAAAAGCAGTTCTTCCCTGATAGTTGGTAAAGAATCTGCCTGCAATGCAGGAGACCCATGTTCAATTCCTGGGTCAGGAAGTTTGACTAGAGAGGGGATAGGCTACCCACTCCAGTGTTCTTGGACTTTTCTTGTGGCTCAATTGGTAAAGAATCAACCTATAATGTGGGAGACATGGATTTGATCCCTGGGTAGGGAAGAATTCCCAGAGAAGGGAAAGGCTACCCAATACCAAGTATTCTGGCCTGGAGAATTCCATGGACTGTATAGTCCAAGGGGTCACAAAGAGTCGGAGATGACTGAGCACGTTTCACTTTTCAAATGTTTCAGCTGTGAGTGAAGCCAGCTGTTTTTTTCATGAAACATCATTTTTAGTTGAAAGAATAATTGACAGCCTGTGGTTAACCTGATTTCAGTATTTAGTAGATGTGACTTAGAAAATGAACAAAGCAAGCTTATCAGCTCACAAAAAGTCAGTGAAAAGCAAAAGTCAGAATCTTGGAAAAAATTGTCTCTGCAATTTCAAGCTTGACAGTTTTCTAATACTTGAATTTTTTTTTTTTTTTGCTAATAAGAACAGTGATGATGCTAATAAATCTTTTATAACAGTTGTTAAAATGTTTCAGTATTTGGAAGATCTGTGTAAGTTAGTGAACCAACATTTTCCAAATTATTAATGCATCAGTTTGTAGAAAGATGCATAGGCAAATGGTCCTTTTGAAGTACAAAATAAAGTTAATGCAACCGAATACCAAAATTTTATTGATATGGTTTATTTTCCACCTTGTGGTATAATACCTTAAGAACTACTAGTTTCTGAGTTTTAGTGAAATGTCAAAGAAGGATATTGACAATATTCTGAAAAATATGCTAAAAAGCTTAGTATTTTCCAGCTGCAAATCTGTATGAAACCAGATTTTCTACATACACTTCAACCAACACATCATAACAGGTTGAATACAGAAGCATATACGAAACTTTCAATTCAGTTCAATTCAGTTGCTCAGACATATCTGACTCTTTGCAACCCCATGAATCGCAGCACACCAGGCCTTCCTGTCCATCCTCAACTCCCTGAATTCACTCAAACTCACATCCATCAAGTCAGTGATGCCATCCAGCCATCTCATCCTCTGTCTTCCCCTTCTCCTCCTGCCCCCAATCCCTCCCAGCATCAGAGTCTTTTCCACTGAGTCAATTCTTTGCATGAGGTGGCCAAAGTATTGGAGTTTCAGCTTTAGCATCATTCCTTCCAAAGAACATCCAGGACAAATCTCCTTTAGAATGGACTGGTTGGATGTCTTTGCAGTCCAAGGGACTCTCAAGAGTCTTCTCCAACACCATACTTCAAAAGCATCAGTTCTTTGGCACTCAGCTTTCTTCACAGTCCAATTCTCACATCCATACATGACCACTGGAAAAACCATAGCCTTGACTAGACAGAACTTTGTTGCCAAAGTAATGTCTCTGCTTTTTAATAAGCTGTCTAGGTTGGTCATAACTTTCCTTCCAAGGAGTAAGAGTCTTTTAATTTCATGGCTGCCGTCACCATCTGCAGTGATTTTGGAGCCGCAAAAAAATAAAGTCTGACACTGTTTCCACTGTTTCCCATCTATTTCCCATGAAATGGTGGGACCAGATGCCATGATCTTAGTTTTCTGAATGTTGAGCTTTAAGCCAACTTTTTCACTCTCCTCTTTCACTTTCATCAAGAGGCTTTCTAGTTGTATTTTATTAAGCCAGGCATTGACATTATTGCAAAATATGTAAAATGCCAACCTTCTCATGAGTTATTTGTTTTGAAAAATTATATTTATAAATATTTATGTATTTATATTATGTTGTTATATTTATGTTAACATAATGAGTTTATTACTGTTACTTTGAAATAAGATGAATATTTTGTAAATATCTCACCTCTAATATCTAATACAGGAAACATGGGTAGGAATAGCTCACATAAACATGGACTCTTTGGGGTTCTCTGTACCTGATCATAAAACAAATCCTGAGACAAGAATGTTAGAGAATTAAAGTATGTTATATAGCTTGACAATTTCCTACCTTGGAAATAATCTTTTAAAATGTAGGATTAAGTGGACTCACTTTATCATGCATTGTGAACAGATTCTGTATCGTTGGAGCCACCAGGAAGCCCCTTAATATTATTAAATCTTAAATACATTTGAAAACTTGCATTATACATCTGTTGGATATAGAAATCTAGGAAAAATTGTACCACCTTTTATGACTTTCATGTTTTCTAATAAGAAATTCATCCTCATTGAAATCATTATTCCCTTATAGGCAAAGTATTATTCTGCTGTTTTCAAGAATTTTTTCTTTGTCTTTAGTTTCCAAAAGTTTGATCATGTGTTTTGATGTGGACTTTCTTGAGCTTCTCATATTTAGAAGTTATGAAGCTTCCTGATTCTTTAGGTTATGTCTTTTGCCAAATTTGGGAAGTTTTCAGCTATTATATCTTGAAGTGCTTTTCAGCCCTGTCTTCTTCCCCCTCTGATTGCAGGTCTCCAGTGACATGAATGTTACTATAGTCTAACAGGTTCCTGAGGCTCTGTTCAAGTTATTTTCAGTCTGTTTTCTCTCTGTTTTTTGAGACTTAGTAATTTCTGTTGTTCTATAGTCAATTTCACATGTTCTTTCTTCCCACCTTCTTTCTGCTATTGAGCTCATTTGTCACCCTGTTTATTTAGCTTATATGCAGAGCATATCATGTGAAATTCCAGGCTGGATGAAGCACAAACTGGAATCAAGAAAGCAGGAGAAATATCAATAACCTCAGATATGCAGATGACATCACCCTTATGGCAGAAAGTGAAGAGGAACTGAGGAGCCTCTTGATGAAAGTGAAAGAGGAAAGTGATAAAGTTGGCTTAAAACTCAACATTCAGAAAACTAAGATCACAGCATCTGGTCCCATCACTTCATGGAAAATAGATGGGGAAACAAGGCAAACAGTGACAGACTTTATTTTTAGGGGGCTCCAAAATCACTGCAGATGGTGATTGTAGCCATGGAATTAAAAGATGCTTGCTCCTAGGAAGAAAAGCTATGAACAATCCAGGAAGTATATTAAAAAGCAAGGACATTACTTTGCCAACTTCTGTCTAGCCAAAGCCATGGTTTTTCCAGTAGTCATGTATGGATGTGAGAGAGTTGGACTAAAGAAAGCTGAGCGCCAAAGAATTGATGCTTTCGAACTGTGGTGTTGGAGAAGACTCTTGAGAGTCCCTTGGACTGCAAGGACAATCCATCCTAGAGGAAATCAGTCCTGAATATTCATTAGAAGCACGGATTCTAAAGCTGAAGCTCCAATACTTTGGCCACCTGATGCAAAGAACTGACTCACTAGAAAAGACCCTGATGCTGGGCAAGATTGAAGGCAGGAAGAGAATGGGATGACAGAGGATGAGATGGTTGGATGGCATCACTGACTCAATGGACATGAGTTTGAGCAAGTTCTAGGAGATGGTGAAGGAGAGGGAGGCCTAACATGCTGCAGTCCATGGGGTCACAAAGAGTCAGAAAGGACTGAGTGATTGAACTGAACTGAACTGAGTTTTCAATTATAGTTATTATGTTTTTTCAACTCTAAACTTTTCACTTGGCTCTTCTTTCTAACTCCAATTTCTGTGCTGAAATATTCTATTTGTCTGCTAAGATATTCTGTTTTTTGTTTTTAATTTGACCATGTTCATAATTACTTGTTGCAACATTTTTAAATGACTACTTTAAAACATTTGTCAGATAATTCTAACACCTCTGTCGTTTTAGTGTTATTACTGATGGCTTTTTCATTCAAGTTGGGATTTTTCTGGTTCCCGGTATGATGTGATTTTCTACTGAAACCTGCACATTGGGATATTATGTTATGAGGCTCTACATATCATCTAAAATTTCTACTTTAGTTAGCTTTCTTTTACAGAACTCAAGCAGAAGAAGGGGAAAAGACACCTCTACTGGTGTAGGTAAAGTCTAGGTTCTCATTCAGTCTCTGTTGACACCTGAGGGGAGAAGAGGCTCTTTGTTAAGGGAGGTATTAGTGAGAGTCCTGTTTCCACATTAAGCCTTTGCTGATACCATCTAGATGGGAGGGGTAGACTATTTACTGCTGGGTAAGAGGGAGACTCCCGGTTCTTCAGTGGGCCTATTCTGATACCATGGGTCATGGAGAGCAGGTGGGTTGAGAATCATCAGCTTTTGCAGGAATGGTTAGAGGCAGAGTCACAGTTTTTTTTCTGTGATATTCGGCTAGTATAAAAGGGTTATTGTCTAAACATTTTCTGTTTTGTCCCCTTCCTGGTTATCTGGCTAGAGAGAGTAGGCTTTTGTTGGGGTTTGCTTTTTGTCTATGCCTATTGGCATTTGAGTTTTCTACTTTTCCAGTTCCATGTCTGATTTATATGAGCCAAAAATGAAACCCAAGGAATTTAGCACTAAGTTGTTCTTTGGGTCCCAAGTTCTGCAGTTGTCTTCTCTTCACTTTTCAGAGTCTTCTTATGTTTGTCTTATAAATGCCCAAGATCTCTAGATGCTCTTTGAAGGAGGAATAAGGAAAAGTAAATCTGTTTCATCTTCCCAGGAGTAGAAGTCTCCAAAAGATGAATTTTTTAATATCAAAGAGTAGTACAAGGTAGTCAAATAGAAAAAATAAAGTTGGATAAATATCTATTTGTGTGTGTGTGTGTGCTTAGCCGTGGCTGACCCTGCAAATCCATGGACAGAGGAAGCCGGCAGGCTACAATCCATGGTTTTTCCCAAGAAGAATACAGGAGTATGGTGCCATTTCCTTCTCCACTGGACTTCCCAACCCAACCAAGGGATTGAACCTAAGTCTCTTTCATTGGCAGGTGGATTCTGTACCACCTGGGAAGTTCACTAATTATAATACACATCATAAAATATTCTAAGTGAATTAAATATTTGAGTGAGATATACAAAAACATTAAAAAATGGAAGAATTAATTTATAAGTTCAGACTGGGAGAAAATTATTCTAGTTATATTTAACAACTAAAAGAAAATGAATTCATTTAACCACATTAAAATTAAATCTTTTACTTGGCAAAAAGTAAAACAAATATTATAAGCATAATCAAAAAATCAAATGGCAAACAAAGTATATACTCCCAATTTTTTCACAAAGAGTTAGTCTCCTTGACACATAAAAAGCTACCGACTAGTAAGAAAATAATCAATAACTCAATAAAAAAATGACAAAAAACATGAAAAGGTAATTCACAGGAAAGCAAGTGCAAAAGGTTCTTAAATATTTTTAAATGCATTTAACTGGGAATATGTTGTCTTCCCACACCTCTGAGACTAGCAAAAATCCAAAAATTCATAATGCATTCAATAAGTAAGTATATGGGGAAATAGAGAATTTCATCTGTTCCAAATAGGAGTATAAACTGGTACAGCTCTTTCAAGAGAATTTGGTAATCTCAAAATTATTTCTAGGAATTTATCCTAATATATAATTGCATGTGTGGAAAATGATGCATGTATGTGGTTATTCATTGTAACTTTTTTTTCTTTACTAGCAAGAGATTGAAAACAATCTGTGGTTAAATGAAAACACGTGTACTATGCTACCATGTGCTTTTTTAACAGAAGTGAGAAAATCTACAGTTTTATTGGTTTGTATTTACATAAAAAATCTTTGTAAGAATAAACAGGAAAACAAGTAAGAGTGATTTCCTGGGACCTGGGAGAGTTAAGATATTTCCTGAGACAATAAGAGGACTTATGTGAAGGCAAATTTTATTGGATACATTTTTTTAGTTTTGATATTTGAATCATGTAAAATAAGCAAGAAAAAAGAGCAGGCAGAGAGACAAGGAGAAGGGAAGGAGGGAAGAAGGATGATTCAGGAGAATTCATTACAGTTCAATTCAGTCACTCAGTTGTGTCCGACTTTTTGTGACCCCATGAATCGCAGCACGCCAGGCCTCCCTGTCCATCACCAACTCCCAGAGCTTACTCAAACTTATGTCCATTGAGTCAGTGATGTCATCCAACTATCTCATCCTGTGTTGTCCCCTTCTCCTCCCACCTTCAATCTTTCCCAGCATCAGGGTCTTTTCAAATGAGTCAGTTCTTGGCATCAGGTGGCCAAAGTACTGGACTTTCAGTTTCAACATTAGTCCTTTCAATGAATATTCAGGACTGATTTCCTTTAGGATGGATTGGTTGGATGTCCTTGCAGTCCAAGGGACAAACAAGAGTCTTCTCCAACACCACAGTTCCAAAGCATCTGTTGTTTGGTGCTCAGCTTTCTTTATAGTCCACCTCTCACATCCATCCACGACTACTGGAAACATCAAAGCTTTGACTAGATGGACCTTTGTTGGGAAAGTACTGTCTCTGATTTTTAATATGCTGTCTAGGTTGGTCATAACTTTTCTTCCTAGGAGCAAGCATCTTTTAATTTCATGGCTGCAGTCACCATCTGCAGTGATTTTGCAGAGCCCCCCAAAATAGTCTGTCACTGTTTCCATGGTTTTCTCATCTATTTGCCATGAAATGATGGAACCAGATGCCATGATCTTAGTTTTCTGAATGTTGTGTTAAGCCAGCTTTTTCACTCTCCTCTTTCACTATCATCAAGAGGCTCCTCAGTTCTTCTTCACTTTCTGCCATAAATGTGGTGTCAGGAGACAGGGGAGAAAAAGGGCAGGGAAAAAATTTAGCATGAAAAGACAGCTGCTGGAAATAATTTGTGATTATTTAGGCATCACAAAGGGGAACAAGTTGATGATATTGAAAAGGAGAGCAAAGAACAAGGATCTACTGGGAACTATATTCAATATCTTGTAATAAACCATAATGGAGATGAATATGAAAATATTATCTATGACTAATTTGCTCTGTTGCACAGAAGAAATGAATACAACATTGTAAATAAACTGTATTTCAATAAAATAAATTTTAGAAAATGATGCAGCAGAAAGTTTGCTAGAAGAGCAATACAGACACACACACACACGTGTTCATGCTCCTGCTCAGTTGCTTTAGTCGTGTCTGACTCTTCGTGATCCCATGGACTGTAGCCCACTGAATGCTCCTCTCTCCATGGGATTTTCTAGTAAGAATATTGGAGTGGTTGCCACCTCCTCCTCTAGGGGATCTTCCCAGTCCAGGACCAAACCTGCATCTCCTATGTCTCCTGCATTGCAGGTGGATTATTTACCTCTGAACCACCAGGGAAGCTGCCACACACACAGGCGCAGGCACATGCACACAAACACACACACACTTTTTTTTTTTAATACATTGTATCTTGACCAATGCAAATTATGGTAGCTGAGTCTTCAGTCTTGTGCTTCGACAAACTGGTAAGCACAAAAGTGACTGTATTTTCAAAGACAGAAAAGCTTCTAAAAGCAGCTGTGTGAAAGCCAGGAACGGATTTAAGATTCAGGTTCTGAGACCTAGTCCATCATCATACTTACCATCCCATAATACCATACGCTACAATATCAGCACCAGTCAGTCAGTGTGGGCGACAGATCACGCAGGATGCATCTGGACATAAAAAGAGAGACTAATCAGAGATCAGTCAGTCAGTTCAGTTGCTCAGTCATGTCTGATTAATTTCAACCCTGTGAATAACAGCATACCAGGACTCCCTGTCCATCACCAACTCCTGGAGTTCACTCAAACTCATGTCCATCGAGTCCGTGATGCCATCCAGCCATCTCATCCTCTGTCGTCCCCTTCCCCTCCTGCCCTCAATCCCTCTCAGCAAGGGGGTCTTTTCCAATGAGTCAACACTTCGCATGAGGTGGCCAAAGTACTGGAGTTTCAGCCTTAGCATCAGTCCTTCCAATGAACACCCAGGACTGATCTCTTTTACGATGGACTGGTTGGATCTCCTTGCAGTCCAAGGGACTCTCAAGAGTCTTCTCCAACACCACAGTTCAAAAGCATCAATTCTTCGACACTCAGCTTTCTTTATAGTCCAACTCTCACATCCATACA
>SJXQ01010074.1:0-42422 GCA_006408695.1 Aepyceros melampus
GTGGGTGGGTAGCCATTTCCTTCTCCAGGATCTTCCCAATCCAGGGTTCAAATCCAGGTCTCTCCTGCACTGCAGACATATTCTTTACATCTGAGCTACCAAGAAAGGCCTTGGTACCCTGTGCCTGCTGTGCTAAGTTGCTGCAGTCATGTCCAACTCTTTGTGACTCCATGGACTGCAGCCTGCCAGGTTCCTCTCTCCATGGGATTCTCCATGCAAGAATACAGGAATGTGGAAAAAAAAAAAAGAATACTGGAATGGGTTGCCATTTTCTTCTTCAGGGGATCTTCCTGACCTAGGGATCTAAGGGCCTTGGGTCTTGTTTCTTGGGTGTTGTTCATGCTCCAGGTGAATTCTTTACCACTGTGCCACATGGGAAGCCCCCAAAGAAGTCCCCTACTTTTCTTTAAAAAATCGCCTATTGGAAAAAATGTCCATCTGTTTTGATTAAAGGAAAAAAATTCAGTATGGAGAAACATAAAATTCTAAAATATCAGAGTTTTCACAAAAATTACTAGATACATGAAGAAAAAATATATAGGCCATAAGAAGAAAAAAAAATCAGGCAATAGAAACAGAAATAGAATAAAATAGATGATGATACTAGCAGACAAGTATATAAAAAGGCTATTATAATATGTTCCTATGTTAAGATGTATAGCAAATGTAAGCAAATTAAAGAGATACATTGAAAGATATATAAAAGGCACAAAGTACTTTTATCTTAGTTTGGGCAGATGCCCTAGAGAAGGGAATGACAACCCACTCCAATATTTTTACCTGGAGAATTCCATTGGCAGAGGAGCCTGGTGGGCTACATAGTCTATGGGGTTGCAAAGAGTTGCATATGACTGAACAATTAACTTTTTCACTTTCTGTGAATCACAGCTGATAGGTGTAGCTAGGTAATGTGGACTTAAATCAAGAGGAATTATTTATCATTGAATGTTTCCCACATAATGGATGTGGAAATGCCTGTAATTTGATTTATTAATTTATGATGTATCTTGATTTTTAATATACCTTCTAAGCAAGTTGCAAACTGCTGCTGCTGCTGCTGCTGCTGCTAAGTCACTTAAGTCATGTCCAACTCTGAGCGACCCCATCGACAGCAGCCCACCAGGCTTCCCCATCCCTGCGATTCTCCAGGCTAGAACACTGGAGTGGGTTGCCATTTCCTTCTCCAATGCATCAAAGTGAATTCCCACATAATGGATGTGGAAATGCCTGTAATTTGATTTATTAATTTATGATGTATCTTGATTTTTAATATACCTTCTAAGCAAGTTGCAAACTGCTGCTGCTGCTGCTGCTAAGTCACTTAAGTCATGTCCAACTCTGAGCGACCCCATCGACAGCAGCCCACCAGGCTTCCCCATCCCTGCGATTCTCCAGGCTAGAACACTGGAGTGGGTTGCCATTTCCTTCTCCAATGCATCAAAGTGAAAAGTGAAAGTGAAGTCGCTCAGTCGTGTCCGACTCTTAGCGACCCCATGGACTGCAGCCTACTAGGCTCCTCTGTCCATGGGATTTTCCAGGCTAGAGTACTGGAGTGGGTTGCCATTGCCTTTTCCAAGTTGCAAACTATAAAATAGTAAAGATAGTCATTCAGTCACTCAATTTTCCTTAAAATAGTTTAATAGCATCTTCATGACTTTGGAAAATGGAATCAATTTTCATGAAGTTTTCATAAAGCTTTGAATGTTTACTTTGGTGTGCTTACAGATGTTATGATAATTTTCAAATACCAGAGAGAAATTTTAATATGACAGAATCATGAACTCTGTCTCCCAGGCATAGGTTGAATTTTGATTTGGGTCTCTAATAAGTATTTCAAGTATTTTTATTAAGTTATTAATACTATAAATAATTTTTACCTGAAAAGTAGGGATAATTCAAGTACTTCACCTTATCCTTTTTCCCAAAATTAAATAAGATAATATATACATGTGTATATATATATATATATGTATATATATAAAACATATTCATTACTATGCCTGCTACAGATAATGCTCATAATAAATTTTGGAAAGTTTTTCTTCTAGCTTAAATTTTACAGTCTCAGGAGCCCTGAGAGCATATTCTGAGCGCTTAATTCAGTGATGGAGAATTATTTCTTTTCAAAATTAAATACATGGGAATCATAACCTAATATTGATTAGGTCATGACCTAACTGAAAGATTCATCTAAAAGTCCAAGTATAATGCTTGCTTACACATTATGCTAATAAATAAAAAACAGACTGTGCTCAATTCTGCAACCCTATAGACTGTAGCCCGCCAGGCTCCTCAGTACATGAAATTTTCCAGGCAAGAATACTGGAGTGGGTTGCCATTTCCTTCTGCAGGGGATCTTCCCGACTCAGGGATTTAACCTATGTCTCTTGCATCCCCAGCATTGGCAGGTATAGTCTTTACCACTAGTGCCACTTAGGAAGCCCTAAAAAGAACAGACTATGGAGTCCAAATAAAATAATTTGGATCAATCTGTATTCACTTTTTGCTCCAGCCTCTTAAATTTCAAGTTCCTTTATCCTATTACAATCAGAAAGTGATGAGTTAGACTACAGCAGAGGCTTCTTCTTGGTTTAGATAAGCACTTCAAAGGTTGGGTGTTTATCTGAACTATCTGCCAGTCTTGAGAGAGAAAAATTATTTTGGATGATATCTTTCCAGACCAGGATTACTTACGATATCTTTTTCCTCTTTTAAAGCCTTCAGGATGAAAGCACAATGAAAAAGCATCAAACTCTATTCTTCTGATCTGACCAAGGTCAGAAATCATACAAACTGAATGCACTGTATACTTTAGAAGTCAATGACAATTATAAATTTCCTAAATTTGTCAAAGTAGCCACAAATCCCTACAGTAGATTTGCAAAGTAGATGGCCATCTGTTGCCAAAAATCTCCTCTATTTTGCATTTCTGGAAATGATTTATTATATAAGGAAAAGAAAATATGGGAGTAAAGAATAACTGGGGAGAAGGCAAACAGTAAGAAGGAGAATTAATTGTTGTTACTAACGGCCATAGAATGAATAATTGGAAATATTTTTCTCAATATGAGAATATCTCAGAATGTAAGTTTTGTTATTTCTCTCTCTTTCTCTTCTCACACACACAACACACACACCTGATACTTTTACCACTTTTGCTAACTAGAGATCTGATTTTTGCAAAAATTTTCTGCCATTATAATCCAGAAAAAAACATAGTTTACAATAGACGCATGACAGTCCTTATTCACCGCCCAAAATAAATTAAAAAATCACATTTTTGTTCATTTATTTGATGATTCAACAGCTTTTGAGCAAACACTTGTTATGTAGAAAACTCCAGTGTAAGATACTGCCAGGAATGCAAAATGAATGTGACTAAGAACCTGCCTTTATGTTTGTTAAACAAATAGCAGGCTTTTACATATAACTTTCTGTTAAAGAAAGATGTTCTGAAATTATGCATATATGAGGATTTCTTTACAGAGAAAAGCAGTTAATATTGAGTTTGACTGTTAGCTCCAAGAAGAGTTTTGCAAAGATAAAATTTGAAGCCTCACATGAACAGCAGATCTTTATTTCCCAAACAGAATGGGTTACATGTAGGGGAAGCATATCTGATGCTGGCTCCCTGGTGGCTCAGAGATTAAAGCGATTGCCTGCAATGTGGGAGACCTGGGTTCAATCCCTGGGTCAGGAAGATCCCCTGGAGAAGGAAATGGCAGCCCACTCCAGTACTCTTGCCTGGAAAATCCCATGGACGGAGGAGCCTGGTGACCTACAGCCCATGGGGTCGCAAAGTCGGACACGACTGAGTGACTTAACTTTCACTTTATCTGATGCTGTATTTCAGCATGAAGCATATGAAAAACTATAATCAGAAATG
This sequence comes from Aepyceros melampus, assembly GCA_006408695.1. Classification (NCBI taxonomy): domain Eukaryota; kingdom Metazoa; phylum Chordata; class Mammalia; order Artiodactyla; family Bovidae; genus Aepyceros; species Aepyceros melampus. The sequence goes on from SJXQ01010074.1 coordinate 3,887, forward strand.
TTATTTCAAACAACATTGAATGAGCCCATGATATCAAGATTGGACACTTGGATTTTTTGCTGCAGAAAACAGGGAGTTGAAAGTTTTTGGAGAAATAAATGATATGATCTTGTAGCTCTAAATATTTCATAGGCCCCAAAGGTACTGAAGGAAGTACAAAAAAAGGAAATTCTTTGACTAATATACAACAAATTTCACAACTGGATCACATTGCTGGTTGCTTGTGAAATCGCTCAGTTGTATCCGACTCTTGCTACCCCATGGACTGTAGAATTCCAGGCTCCTCCGTCCATGGGATTCTCTAGGCAAGAATACTGGAATGGGTTGCCAGGTTGCTTAGGGTTTTCTTATTTCTTCCCTCCATTCAGTTCAGTTCAGTTCAGTCTCTCAGTCATGTCTGACTCTTTGTGACCCCACGAATCACAGCACACAAGGCCTCCCTGTCCACCACCAACTCCCAGAGTTCACTCAGACGCACGTCCATCGAGTCAGTGATGTCATCTAGCCATCTCATCCTCTGTTGTCCCTTTCTCCTCCTGCCCCCAATCCCTCCCAGCATTAGAGTCTTTTCCAATGAGTCAACTCTTCACGTGAGGTGGCCAAAGTACTGGAGTTTCACCTTTAGCATCATTCCTTCCAAAGAAATCCCAGGGTTGATCTCTTTCAGAATGGACTGGTTGGATCTCCTTGCAGTCCAAGGGACTCTCAAGAGTCTTCTCCTACACCACGGTTCAAAAGCATCAATTCTTCAGCGCTCAGCCTTCTTCACAGTCCAACTCTCACATCCATACACAACCACAAGAAAGGTGCCTTATTCAGTCTTTACAGAAAAGTAGATATTTTATTTATTAGCCCCATCTACTTGCCAGATGAGGTTCTTTTTGGTTTTCAAAGAATCGTCCACCCTCTAACTAGAAAGGTTTAGCTTTGACTTATTTTACATTAAAATTTTAAACAAGGTGTTGTCTGTTTAAAATTGTAAACAAAGTTTAAATGACAAAAATTATATAGTAAAAAGAACACTTTTAGTGAATGCCTTTAACAAAAGTTTTCCACTTCTTTTATTGTGTATTCTTGCTGAACTTCTCTCTGATCCATTCATTACACTACATCCCTTTCTGGTTTTGAGTGAGAATTGGCACTCTGCCTTTATGATTTATTACTAGCACGTAAAAACACCCAACTATCATTCTTTCACTAGTAATTAGTATCACATAGATTTTTTTTTAAACATGAAATTGCTGCCCACTCATTACTAGGCAGAATGGAAAAACAAGTCATTTAAATAAAAAATGCTGTCTTGTTGAGAAGTAAACACTAAGGACTGTACCTTATATGTTAACATGATTATAACCTATATTGAAATGTACTCTCAAAACAAAAGCCAAATATAAGTCTGGTACTTACCTGGCTTATTCTGTTTTATATGAATCTTTCTTGTGATTTGGGGGCTACACTGTAGATAAAACTGGAGTTATATCTGTGTTAAGTTCTTTTTATTTCCTAATTGTCTCTCTGACACCCACTGTTTAAGAAGTTTATGGAGCATCTTTTCTTTGGCATTTTGATGGTTTTACTGTCAGATAGTCTTATTAATAAAAATAAGCAAAAGACCTCTCAAAAACATTCTAATACTTGTCTGAGGCACCATGCTTACTGATTTTGTTACTGTACTGTTATTTTCCTTTGTTAATATTGCCTCTCATGCTGTCATATATGTAGATAGAATTTGAATGTTCTTACTGAATGTTACAGGGGCTTCCAGCAGGAAGAAATTAATTTATTTTTTATTTAAGAAAGATCCAACCTTTACTGAAGCCACTGAAATTAAGTTCCTCTTTTATAATTGGATCACACCATCAATAAGACTGCTTGCAATTTCAATGGGCAGCCATAGAATTTTATGAGCTACAGCTACTAATATCAAGTAGACCTTAAAATATATAATTCACTTGCTTCCCCTTCTCCAACCTCTTTTGTTTCTGCAGGATAACGATTTAGAGAAGAGAGGCTCAGATTTTTGCAATATTGTCTATACTTAGCTGCCACTTTGTAAATCAGGATCATTCAACAGTTTGCCACTCTGATAGTGATTCCATTCGTAATACTAAAAATGACCTTTACATTTCCAAAGTGACTTCCCTTGAACAACCAGAACAATGTGTTCCTTTATTTCTTACTATTTTTCCATCCTACATAGCCTTCAGAGAACATAATCTATAAGGATATAGCGCCTAAAATAATCTGGGGATGACCCATTTAATTGACAAATAGATCTTTAGCCTGCTAGATGGTACATCTTTCTAACGGAAAATCATGTATTTTGTCTTCTTGCTCAGGCATTTTTGTCACTATTTCTATATTGTTGTTCAGTTGCCAAGTCATGTCTGACTCTTTGCGATACCATGGACAGCAGCACACCAGGCTTCCCTGTCCTTCACGGTCCCCCAGACTTTGCTCAAACTCATGTCCATTGAGTTGCTGATATGAGCCAACCATCTCATCCTTTGTCACCCTATTCTCCTGCTGCCCTCAAACTTTCTCAGCATCAGAGTCTTTTCCAGTGAGTTGGCTCTTCCCATCAGGTGGCCAAAGTATTGGAGCTTCAGCTTCAGTATCAGTGCTTCCAGTGAATATTCAGGGTTGATTTCCTTTAGGATTGACTGGTTAGATTTCCTCGTAGTCCAAGGGACTCTTAAGAGTCTTCTCTAGCACCACAATTTAAAGCATCAGTTCTTCTGTGCTCAGCTTTCTTTATGGTCCAACTCTCACATCAATAGGTGACTACTCAAAAAACCATAGCTTTGTCCATAGAGACCTTTGTTATCCAAGCTTACCTGTTGTTCAACCTTATTTTTCTTGCTGAGATACCTGGGGTTTTGATTGGGAGCCCTGTTGATGCTCAGTTTCTTTACCTTGAAAGTCTAAAATAAGTCCTTATCTCCTGCTTCCTAGGTTGTCTCTCCACCCTCCCACACTATGTAGGTCCAAGTCTGAGAAATGCTGGAAATTGAGTGCATATTGGAATTAGACTGCCTCTTTTGTTGTCTTTACTTCACAGGCACTGGGAGATTGAAGAATATATCACTCTGTGTTTAAGAACCTCATGGCTTAGCATTCCCCACCACCCTCCGCCCCGGCCTGCCTCCTGTGTGTAAATGTCAAAGTGCTTATGTCAACCCAGGTGATCATCTCTAAGCCTCTATTTTTTTTTTAACTGCCTGTTTTGAGTGACCACTGATAGTTTTCCTGTTCTCTTTCCCCCAGTGAAACCTCTCTATGTGTGTGTGTGTGTGTGTGTGTGTGTGTGAGTGAGTCAGTCATGCCCAACTCTGTGATCCCATGGACTGTGGCCCACCAGACTCCTCTGTCCATGGAATTTCTTTCTCCCTTCTCCATCTCTCCCTGAGATAAGCCTAATTCTTAACCTTCGTCCAGAATCAAGAACCACCACTAGGGGAAAGCTGCTATTGTTTGTCAGTGTAATTTATGAAATGAAAACTCTGAGAAGGAATGAGTTAGGAGATGCCAAGGAAATATGGTGGTATAGAAACGAAGTGTGACAATGTTTCAAGAATTATGAACTTCCCTTACACACTGATGTAGCCAGAGGTAATACTGGCTGCTGCTTCTTCCTTTTTACAATTTTGCTGTTAAATACTAAGGCAATTGACTATGAAAAGCCTCTAATATCTTTAATTTAATCTTGGTAATATCTAAGATTGAAATCAGAAACCAGATGTTTAAAGTTAGTGATAATGAAAGGAAGAGAATTTGAGAACTTGAGAGCTTCTGACAATGCAATGTGCTAATTTAGCCATTATCTTTTGTCCAAATAAATAAGGAAAGTAAATAAAATTTATACTTTACTAGTCTGTATTTTGGGAGAAGGCAATGGCACCCTACTCCAGTACTCTTGCCTGGAAAATCCCATGGACGGAGGAGCCTGATAGGCTGCGGTCCATGGGCTCGCTGAGAGTCGGATTCAACTGAGCGACTTCACTTTCACTTTTCACTTTCATACATTGGAGAAGGAAATGGCAGCCCACTCCAGTATTCTTGCCTGGAGAATCCCAGGGACGGGTCAGCCTGGTGGGCTGCCGTCTATGGGGTCGCACAGAGTCGGACACGACTGAAGTGACTTAGCAGCAGCAGCAGTCTGTATTTTGTTATCACTTAGTTAAAGTTCTGTTCACATGTAAACAGTAAGGGCAAAGCATTTTCTATATTTTTTAGTGGCTTGCTTTTGTAGTTCCATTTTGTATAACCTTGAAATTATAAACATTCCTTATGAGAATATATCTGAAATAATTTTTTTCTAGTAAGTCATTTTTTTAAATGGATATGTAATTCTTTAGATTTTAAAGCAATGAAAAATGTAATCTTCTTATAAGCCTAACCTTTGCAGAATCTACTTATTGTTCAAAATTGTTTTGAGTTAGATATGCAGACATTAAGGTAGAAAGCTAAAAGAATATGAATGTGGTGTATTGTTTTACAACTTATATCCATCTAGAATTCTTATTAGTTGACTAATGGACATATAGATAAGTTTTCCCAATTTGACTACTGTATTATAATAATGTATTTGTAGCATTTGCTGTGTATCCACTCAAAACTTTCATCTTTAAAAAAAATTACATATGAGCTATTTATACCACTGAATGATTTTACAGTAATCATAATTTCTTTTCTAGTAAATCAATAAAGTATATTGCAATACAAATATTTGTAAAATTGATTTTCACAAAAGTATAAAGATGAATCCAGTACCACATATAAATTTATATCCTGTTTACATTAGTTATATTTAAAATTAAGTTTCTTGGGACATATGTTACAATTCACATCCTCCCACACAAGATTAGAAAAGGTCTAAGTTCAAAACTAGGAAAACAGCAGCAAATAAGAGTTACAAAATTTGATGTGCTCATATGCAAATGTTAGAATCAGAAAATGAAAAAAATTGCAATTAACCTCTGAGATAATTTATCTTCATGACAGATATATCAGAGAAAAGACTTTACCAAATTGATCCCCTTGTTTGTCTTTTGAGTACTATTCAGAAGAGAAATGAGATTTCAGAAAATTGCACAAAGCAACAGCAGTTGACTCAAAATTTTTAAATTCTGTGTTCTCACAGTTTAGGCTTCTACCCTTCCTCCATCCTACCTCTTTCACCTGCTTTGCTTTTAAAATATGGTAAGAGTTAAATCTTACCCAATCTTTGGAATTCTGAGGAAAATCTCATTAGCTTTCTTTTAAACTCAAAATGAAATTATGTTCAGTTCAGTCAGTTCAGTCGCGCAGTCGTGTCCGACTCTTTGCGACCCCATGAATCGCAGTACGCCAGGCCTCCCTGTCCATCACCAACTTCCGGAGTTCACTCAGACTCACATCCATCGAGTCCATGATGCCATCCAGCCATCTCATCCTCGGTCGTCCCGTTCTCCTCCTGCCCCCAAGCCCTCCCAGCATCAGGGTCTTTTCCAATGAGTCAACTCTTCGCATAAGGTGGCCAAAGTACTGGAGCTTCAGTTTGAGCATCATTCCTTCCAAAGAAATCCCAGGGTTGATCTCCTTCAGAATGGACTGGTTGGATCTCCTTGCAGTCCAAGGGACTCTCAAGAGTCTTCTCCAACACCACAGTTCAAAAGCATCAATTCTTCTGCGCTCAGCCTTCTTCACAGTCCAACTCTCACATCCATACATGACCACAGGAAAAACCATAGCCTTGACTAGACGGACCTTAGTCGGCAAAGTAATGTCTCTGCTTTTGAATATACTATCTAGGTTGGTCATACCTTTTCTTCCAAGGAGTAAGCGCCTTTTAATTTCATGGCTGTTTTTGGGGGGCTCCAAAATCACTGCAGATGGTGACTGCAGCCATGAAATTAAAAGACGCTTCCTCCTTGGAAGAAAAGTTATGACCAACCTAGATAGCATATTCAAAAGCAGAGACATTACTTTGCCAACAAAGGTCCATCTAGTCAAGGCTATGGTTTTTCCTGTGGTCATGTATGGATGTCAGAGTTGGACTGTGAAGAAGGCTGAGCGCCAAAGAATTGATGCTTTTGAACTGTGGTGTTGGAGAAGACTCTTGAGAGTCCCTTGGACTGCAAGGAGATCCAACCAGTCCATTCTGAAGATCATCCCCGGGATTTCTTTGGAAGGAATGATGCTAAAGCTGAAGCTCCAGTACTTTGGCCACCTCATGCGAAGAGTTGACTCATTGGAAAAGAATGAGTTTTCCAGAATGCCTCTGATGCTGGGAGGGATTGGGGGCAGGAGAAGGGGACAACAGAGGATGAGATAGCTGGATGGCATCACTGACTCGATGGGCGTGAGTCTGAGTGAACTCCGGGAGATGGTGATGGACAGGGAGGCCTGGCGTGCTGTGATTCATGGGGTTGAAAAGAGTCGGACATGACTGAGCAACTGAACTGAACTGAAAGAGACATGATAACTAGATCCAATGTGGATCCTGAACTGGATTTTGGAATAGGAAAAAGACATTGGTGAGAAACTGGCAAAAGTTAAATGAAGTCTGCAGATTAGCTAGTATCAATGTTAATTTCCTGATTGACATCCAAGAAAGCTGTATACTTTCAGAACACTCTGTACTATTTTTGCAGATTTTTGGAAAGTCTAAAATTATTTCAAAATTTACAGTTTGGTTGCTTTAAAATTATCTCCTCATAACACATTGCTGGGGAAAAAGCTATTCATTCATCACAAATGGTTTGAGAACCACCACTCTAGAATTCTGGGTAAGAAGTAGATGACTGAAGGTTGAAAGGTCATAAAATTAAGTTGAAATTTGATGCATCCAGGACAGAAGAGATTTGTTTTTTGGTTCATCACCAAGCGTTAAAATTGCTACATTTCAAAGATGAAATATAACAACTATGAAAAATATGGAACAATATTATTACATCATTACAAACTAACAACCTACCAAAGATATTTTACATTTTTTAAATAATACATTTGAATATTGCATGAAAAAGACAATGAAATTTTGAGGATGTAGTCTAAAAATCATTTTCTTCTAAATGAGCTCTAACATTTCATAAAGTTATTACCTTATCCTCTGAGTGAAGAAGATAAAGGACATCAGCATAATCAAATCCTTCATTTTCTTGTAATTCCTTCTGTAAGAGATCATTCCTTAGGACAATGCATGCCAAGGAAAATGCCACTTCAACCTACATATGTAATTTTCAGAAATATATTTTTCAATCATGGTTTATCAAATGACACATTTCATCATTCAAATATTTATATAGGATATATCAATTCAAAAATACCATAGAATACCATTAATTCCATTCCTCTGACTAGTATTTAGAGAGTGGCAATTACAACTTCTGGAAAAATTCCCCTCATAATTTCTAACAGCTGAGGAAATAATCTTTCTGTGTACCACACAACCACAAAGCTCCATGTGAGGGCACAGGGCGGGGGAGGTAACCAGGACCTGCAATACGTGTGAAGAAATTATTCTAAGTGCATAGTTGCATTCCTTCTTCATCTAAAAAAAAACACCCCCTTTTTTTTTTTTAATTTCCTAGCATGGTGCTTGTTAGCTACTGACCATTGAGATGTAATGCTCTAATGGAATGGTTTCAACTGAAACAAAGCATTGGGGAATAATCCAGAAAGTTTTCTTCTTCTGGTTCTGGAGTCATTTAAGGCACATTCTGAAGCCCCAAGGAGACCTAATGAACCTTGGTATTACTGGGCTCAGTAGACAAATTTTTAAGTTACTACACCATGGATTTCTATAAAAAGCATTGTGAATTTGAAAACCATGATTATTATTGCAAAAATATTTACTATAGAATCTTACTTGAGGAAAAGTATTAAAATGTTAAATATTTATGTTCTGTTTTAATAAGTGTAACAACTCATTGAAAATATATGCTGAAATATAGACAGATGCAACTGAAGTAAACTTTTTTGCCATGAAAATGTACATTTTAAAATAAAAAATGTATTTTATATGTCATTTCCCTTAGTCTTGAGAAATTTATTTGTACTTTGAAAGTCAGTGCAATTTTTATATATAATTCAAGCCAAAAAGTGCTAGCATGTGCCTCTTTGTTTCCCTAATCAAATTCTGTAATGACATAATCTCTTTCATGGCAAGAAAAGCCAGATAACATAAAACATCTTTTCTGATAACAAAATAACAAACACCTTCCTTAAAAGAAATCATGCTATATTTACTTATATATTTTCTTCATATGTTACATTTATTTTCTGATTTCCAGAAGAGCCCTTACCAAATTTTAAAGAGAAAATAAATTTTTGTCATTATAGTTTGTGTGGCCAAGTATAGATGTCCTGAATTTCTAAAACCTTGGTAAAGGATTTTAGTACATGTGAATGTCATTTTACTAAAGGCATTTAACTAGAATTAAATGGAAGAATGAGTGACTCTTCAGCAATTCATAGTAATTCCTAGCAGTGTCCACCCTTGAGAAAAGTACTGCTGCCAGCCAACACAGGTTGCTTGGCGAAGGTAGGGCTGTTTTGATGGTGTAAACACTGACAGGATTCATTTATAATTGAGAAATTTTACTACATAAATCACACATCCTCATTATCCTCACTCAGGTTTAGTAACCAGTATCTGAGGAAGAAGGGAAGAATTTCTATGAATAATCAAATATCTGAGGAATAAAACTTCTCCGATAAGTAAGGACAGAAGACTAAGACTTTCTTGTTAAGTCTGAAGAAACCACATTTTGATAAAATTTAGTAATATCTTTGCTACTATCTTTGTAGCAATTTTTTTCACTTTAATAAGGAATTTTAATTTCCTTCATGTTTTTGTTTTTGGCATTCTAATCTTAAAATCTAGATAGGAAAATTAACCCAATTCCCCAGAATTCAGGTTTGTTTTTTTTTTCTTTTGAAGTATCAAAGAATCCACAAAACCTCTTTCTGTGGCAACTGTTTTGTTTAAAACTTCTGGGATTTTGTGATTTTGTGTTCATCAGAAAGAACACAATTCTGTAAAGCAATTATCCTTCAATGAAAAAATAAATTTAAAAAAATTAGGATTTTGTTTAAAAGGTTAGATATTTTTATTATACTTCTGAGCTTGCCTAAAGATAAAAATTATTCTTTAAAAAGTCATTTATGTTAATTTTTACTATATCACACAAAAGTCTTGTATATACCTTAATATTAGGAGAAGGGTGACTTCTCAGTAGATGAATAAGTACTGGAAAGGCATTTTCATCTACAACAAATTGTTGACTGATGGGATTGCTTGTATGGGCGACACCTGTAAGAACCCACATCTCAATGAGATAACGTGTTTTCCATCTTGGAAATGTTACAGTCAAACATAGCTCAATCTGTTTGGTTCTCAACGTGTCCCAGCATAATATGGTTGGTAAATTACAAAAAGAAATGCTTTATTGACACTATTTTACCTTAATTAAAATTTTTAAAAGGCAAAGTGAATAATCCTGGTAAACTTACTGTTAGAACAGTTTTCTAATAGTCACAAAACTTAAGAAATTAGAAGTGTGGACTATCAGGGAATCATAATGAAATAGCTATCATTTATTTAAAAAAATAATTATGTGTAAGGTACTTCAGCTTATAGCTGCTACTGTTTGCCATTAAAAGTTTGTTTTTATAAAAATAACTTGAGTAATCACCTAGTTAAAATTTCTGGATTCCTTAAATACTCATATTAAAAAGACAGTCTTACTTTTTCTAAGCATACTACTTTAATTTGCAGCTCTAATCTCAATTAAGAGACTCAAATCATCTTTCTAGTGGACATGAATGAACAATTTAAAATTTCCTCTTTTACCAATAAACGCCACACTACAAGTACAGTGGGTTTACATACTTAAATATAAGTACAAGATCGGGCCCTTTTAGAAACAATGAAGAGAAAGCACCTACTTACTATTATCCTGTGAAGTTTGAAGCAATTAAGGGAATAGGTGAAGGTGAAGGTGAAGTCGCTCAGTCGTGTCCGACTCTTTGCGACCCCGTGGACTGTAATGTACTAGGCTCCTCAGTCCATGGGATTCTCCCGGCAAGAATACTGGAGTGGATTGCCATTTCCTTCTCCAGGGGATCTTCCCGACCCAGGGATCGAACCCGGGTCTCCCGCATTGGAGGCAGACGCTTTAACCTCTGAGCCACCAGGGAAGAGCCTAAGGGAATAGGAGCAGCAGAGAATACTTTTGTTTCATTGTTCTCTACTCTGCTTTTCCACTGGCCACCAGGAGATGTACACAAGCAATAATTACATGAATATTCTTCATTCAACAGACAAGTATTGAATGCCTGATGCACTAGGCACTGAGGTAGAGTGTTGCATGCATGTTGTGTGAAATACCTAAGATAAAATTGGCAAAATATTGTGCAAGAATTTATAGTTGGAAACTATAAAACATTGCTGGGAGATAGTAAAGGCCTAATTAATGAAGAAATATGTGTGTTTATGGAAAGGTTAATTCCTTTGCAAAGAAAGAAACAAGACCTGGCGGCCACTACATAAACGGTGAATGACTATGGAAAGAGAATGGAATGAAAAACGTGCTGCAGCATTACAAACACTTCGGTATCTTCAAGAACATATAGTTCCTAAGATTCAAAATAAGAAATATTTTTCTCTTAAACTTGAAAATAAGAGATTGCTTTAAGTCCTCATTTCTCATTCTAACCAGAATTCAAAGCAAGACTGATATACTATGCTTAATTACATCAGCTCTACTCATTAAAGTCTTTGAGAAATAAAAATATTATAATAACAGATTAGATATGGTTAAGGGCTGCAACAGTAGGGATGGTGAGGAAGAGTAGTACCTTACTAATATCTTTAGAACTGAGAATAAATTTACAAACCAATACAGATGGATCCCACTGCTTTGATGACGCTCAGCAGTGTGCCATCGGCTATTTTACTAATCCTTAGTAAGCGGACCAGTGGTGCGATCCCATTCCCTTCACATATTTGATTTTGGTGGATCTTGCTGTCCTTACTTAGAGCTATGACGGCTTCACCTCCTGACAAACAAAAGCAAGAAACATGTCTAACCCTCCGAAGTCCTGTTCTGTATTGTGTAGATACATGCATAGAACATAACTTACCAACATACTGCATTTTAGCTGATGGTGATAAAAGCATATTTATGATAAAGTTGTATCCAATCTGTTCTGCCATATACTTTTGTTGTTTTAGTGTTTGTCCTGCCAAAGCCCAAAGTGCTACAGCTCCTTGCTCCTTAACATCTATTTGAAACGCCTATTAAAAAAAAAAATTCCATTCAGTCAATGAGGATTTACTGAAAACCACAGGAATGTGTGTTTAATAAAATGCTTATTCTAGAATTGTTTTTAGTTTTCTTTTCACTTAACTAAATTCAACATTGAATACTTTAAGAAAAATGAAAAGTAATAAAATTCCTACCTTGAGAAGTTTTAAAAGATATTTACTTAATGATTTTTCTAGAAATGCTCTCTGGATAGCAGGGTTGTAACTTGCCAGTGCTTCCACAGCCATTGCACCCTTCACTTGGACACTAAGCTGCTTTCCTTTAAACAGAGCCACAGAGGAGGAATGGCTCCTTCCAGGGCCATAGCATCCTGAACTTCCTTATTGTCACGAGCAACCTCAGCAATTGTAACAGAAGATACAGCTGTCAACACATCTTCAAATGAATTCAAGAATCAGTTAAATAAATCTTTTAAAAAGTAGGAATATAAGCATGCAGCGTATCACTAGTTTTCCATATTTAAAAGTTGTTTATAGAGTCAAGAAAATAAAGAAAAAAAGAAACTCTTCAGACTTTCCCACCTAAGCACAAACATTCCATGTAATATCATCCACTATTTTTGTAAATATATAATATATATTATATAAATAATGATAACGTTGTGCTTAGTCACTCAATCGTGTCCGACTCTTGTGCCTTTATGGACTGCAGCCCACCAGGCTCCTCTGTCCATGGAGATTCTCCAGGCAAGAATACTGGAGTGGGTTGGCATGTCCTCCTCCAGGGGATCTTCCCAATCCAGGGATCGAACCCATGTCTCCTGCACTGCTGGTGGATTCTTTACTGTCTGAGCCACCAGGGAAGCCATAGATAACTTTAGACAGTGTTGTGTTGTCCTTAACACTGCTGCTGCTGCTGCTGCTGCTAAGCCGCTTCAGTCGTGTCCGACTCTGTGCGACCCCATAGACGGCAGCCCACCAGGCTCCCCCGTCCCTGGGATTCTCCAGGCAAGAACACTGGAGTGGGTAGCCATTTCCTTCTCCAATGCATGAAAGTGAAAAGTGAAAGTCAAGTTGCTCAGTCGTGTCTGACTCTTCGCAACCCCATGGATTGCAGCCCACCAGGCTCCTCCGTCCATGGGATTTTACAGGCAAGAGTACTGGAGTGGGGTGCCATTGCCTTCTCCGTGTACTTAACACAGTTGTACTATAAACACGATATCCTGCATTTTAATTTACCAGTAAAAAAATATTTCTCCCATTCTTTATGAACATCAGTATCTCCTAAATATTCCATTAATACATGTCTCACATTTCCTTAAACATTTACATTTTTAAAAATAATGGATTGTTTCTAACTTTCACTGTTTTAAACAATGCTTAGGAAAAATCTTGGCACATTTCCTTCCTGTTTGTATATTTTTCCCCTTAGCATAGAGTCCTAGGAATTATTGGAATAACTGAATACATTCACTGTAGATTCATTTTCTTTTTTCTCCTTTTTCTCTTTTTTAAATTGAAGTATAGTTGACATACAATATTGTGTTAGTTTCAGATGTACAGGAAACTATCACCTCAAAAAGTGTCTATTCCCATACAAAATAATTTCAATATTATTGACCACATTCCTTATGCTGTATATTACATCCTCATGACTTATTTTATAACTGGAAATTTGTACCTCTTAATCCCTTTCACTTACTTCACACAACCCCAAACCCCTTTGCCTGTTGCAACCACAGCTTTTTTCTCTGTATCTGCAAGAGAAAAAGTACACTTTTTTCTCTGTATCTACTTTCTGTTTTGTTTGTTCATTTGTTTTCAGTTTTAGGTTCCACATATAAGTGAATACAGTATTTCTTTGTCTGACTCATGTCACTTAGCATAATACCCTCTAGTTCCATCCACATTGCTGCAAATGGCAAGATTTCATTCTTTCCGTGGCTGTGAATATTCCATTGTGTATATATATTACATCTTCTTTATTCATTCCTCTATCAGTAGGCACTTAGGTTGCTTCAATATCTTCATTATTGTAACTAATGCTGCATGGAACATGAAAGTGAAAGTCGCTCACTGTCTGACTCTTTATGACCCCCTGGACTCTACAGTCCATGGAATTCTCCAGGCCAGAATACTGGAGTGGGTAGCCTTTCCCTTCTCCAGGGGATCTTCTCAACCCAGGGATCAAACCCAGGCCTCCAACACTGCAGGCAGATTCTTTACCAACTGAGCCACATGGAACATAAGGGTGCTTTTATCTCTATAAATTAGCCTTTAAGTTTTCCTTGTGTAAATACCTAAAAGTGGATTTGCTGGATCATTTGTTAGTTCTATTCCATATTGGCTGTACCAATTTACAATCCCTCCAAAAGTGCACAGAGTTCTTTTTTCTCCACACCCTTGCCAACGCTTGTTATTTGCTATCTTTGCAATGATAGCCCTTTGGACAGATGTGAAGTGATACCTCGTTGTGGTTTTGACTCACATTTTCCTGAAGATTAGTTATGTTGAACATCTTTTCATGTGTCTGTAGGAAACTGAAACTGTCTTAAAGGGTGCATGCAAAATCTCACACGCTCCGAGGCCCAGTGCAGAGGCAGAAGTGTGAAAGGCCTGGGGCAGACCTACTTGCTCATCTTGGAGAGCCCCCAGGGGAAGCAGGAGGCAGCTGGCACTCCACAGGGGAATGAGACACCGAGACAGCTAGTTCTGTGATCTCCCTGGACTGTGCTGATGCTGGCAGGCACATTTTGGAATCCTCCTTCTAGCCTATCAGTGCTGGGGGCCTGCCCCTCCTCTCCCACCAGCTTGCTTGTACCAGTTCACTACAGGCCTCACAACTAGCTACCCATCAGAGCCTGCCCTGCCCACCAGTTGCCCATAGCAACCACACAAGGCAGGGCCTCTCAGCCAGTCCAGAGGCCAGCCTTGCCTACCAGTGTGCCCACTGTAGCTGGCCCCGCTACAACAGGAGGGGACATACAGCCCACATAAGGGTCCTCCGTGAGCATCTAGGTCTGATGGCCAGAGGGTAGCATGAGGCTGGACCCCACAGGACATCTCCTACGTGAGGCCACTTCTCCAACCTACCCAATACACAGAAACAGACTCAGAGAATTAGGCAGAGTGGGGAGACAGGTGAATATATTCCAAATGACTTTATGAATTTGTAACAAAGGAAAAGAACTTTCAAATGATTTCACTACATGAAAGAAGTTCTTAGATGATAATTGCTTAATTTGAAGTACGAAAGTAAAAGAAAACCTTCTGCAACAAACCCCTTATCCATAACTTTGTCTTACATTATAGCCAACATAGTTATTCTGTATTCATTCTTAGAGAGCTAGACTAGAAAGAAAGATGATAAACTAAGGAGGACGGAAAACACAAGCTTTTCCCAATTTTTTATTCCTCCCGCTTTCTCCCAATTTTTTATCGCCCCATATGTGGGGGAAAATCACAGACTTGAAGTTTACACTGTTATGTGTATGCTCATTGGGATGAGAAAATTCTTAGAGTCTAAGAGACCATTTGCAGTAGCTGCAGAAACTGCTTCATAGTTTCTGGTGTTCTTGGTATTTATATGCATTTCAGAGTCTGACAATTAGCCTAATTACCTCCTAACCTTGAATTTTGATATCCAATATCTCACAACAAATCTAAAGTCCTTATGTAACCTGAAAAATAGCTTCCAATGATCAACATGTGTCTTATTCACCCGAGGAGACGTCTACTGGCATCCCTGGGCATATTAACTACATTATTTTTATTACTTGTGCCAATGTTTCCATTTTTTAAAATGTCTAGTTCAACATTTTTAAAATTAATGGCTTTGAGAATCAATTCCTTTTATAAATCCAGTGGTTTAAATTTAAGTGTTTCAGAAGTTAGGTTATATTACACATGTCTAGATCCATCCTAAGTTAAATCCAGGACATCTATTCATAAACTTTTATTTGCTTCACTTAATATATCTGGTCACTTTAAAATATATAGAAACAGAGACTTACCTGAATCAGAACTCAGAAATGAAATAAGGTATGGGATGCCTTTATGGTCTCTTACTGCTCTTTGGTTATTTTTGTTTCCCATACATAAGACCTGCATACAGTTCATCACATTTACTAGCACGCTTTCTATGTCTAAGTTTAAGAGATTTATCAGAGCTGGGATTCCATTCTAAAAATAAATAGTATTTAATTATAATCAAATTTATTTAGGAGGTCTGCCAACTTTGTTTAGAAACACAAGTCTATAATCTTTCTTGATATAAATATCTGCTTATTTAGGACAGAACAATTGCCCATAAACAGATGTGTTTACATTAAGTGACATTTAATGTGTACATTAAGTGACAGTTGTCACAACTTTGAGCGTGTCTTTAATGTTAAGGTGAGTATTCTATAAATATATTTTCTCTCCTTTTGGCCATTCCATGCAGCATGTAGGATCTTTGTTCCCCAACCAGGGATCACACCTGCATTGGAAGTGCAGAGTCCTAACCACTGGACAGCCAGGGGAGTTCCTATAAACGTATTTTCAAATAGCCTCCTTTATACCAAAATAATTTGAGGCTGCAAGTTCACTGTAACATTTAAGTATCTAAAAGTGAAACAACTGAGTAATATCAATTAAATACAATGCCCATTTGGAAATATCTGTCATTGTATACATTGCACTGGTAATTGGCAGTTATATTTATGTAACACAAAATATTCTTTTCAAATGTAAATATAGTTTACTAATTTTAAGTGGAGTAAAGATGGCATTTCTCCCTACTAGCAGTAATAATGCAAGAATATTAAACAAGGCAAGAAACAGAGGTGTAACATTATTTTCAATAAAGCTAGGAGACATCTGTAATGCTGAACGATAATAAATGTTTATGAGTAACCAACAGAGATGAGAGAGATCTCCCACGGCCACTGGCTACAGGAAATACTGGCAGAACACAGTTTTCTAAAGTAAATGGCTCTACTTTAAGGGACAGGAAAACACACACACACACAATTCCCTGTCTGGAAAAATAGGAATGGGTGTGGAGGACGGCATCAGGATCTTCCCTGGACCAGTTAGTCATAAAGTGTTGAAAGTTAAGGAAGGCAAGGATGAATAAAGAATTATACTGATAAGATGCTTACAAGAAGTAGACTTATTGGTGAGATAAAAAGAAAGAGACAGATTTTTGCACTGTGGAGGAAATAGAAACGACATGATGGGTACTATATCGCTGTCAGCTAAGGGAAAGCAAAGCTGAAAGGTCCCATGCATACAACCCTGCAGCCTATGTCATATTCTTGTAGCCTAGAACATGGACCTGGGCTCTTTCCCACATGCATTTCCTGCAAATAGCTAGATTAGAAAGAACTTAACTCATTCAAGCTGAGTACTGATCAAAAAGGACCTAGAACAGGATCTGTTCAAACAGATTATAGAGGAAAAAAGGAAGAACTTATGACAGATAAAGAGTGCTCATCAGAAAAAATATATCACAAAGTAGATGAAAAACTTTAACTGAAAATGATTTTGATATTATCAGTGAAAAAATTATATTAGGTGATCACTTTTATAAAACAAGGATGCACAGAAGAGACAGCAGTGCTCAGGGAAGATTATTTGAGACAAGGGGCACTGAAATGAGTTGGAAAAGCCCAGGAAAGATGTGAAGAGATATAAAAGACAAACAGTGGTCCACACAAAAATAAATAAGGCCAAAAACATAGCAAGAGACAAGGAGGGTAGGACTGGGTGGGGGGGAATGAAATAAAATCAAACAGCGGGACTTTAGGACAGGGTTGGCACACAGCCCTTCACTGTGCCTGTTCTGGGCCCAGAGCTCTTGTTCTTGCTCTTGTTCACTTTGCTACTCATGGTATTGTGGCTGGTTTGCTCTTTGCATCCTCGCTGAGATTAGAATTCTCCCCTGGGAGTTTCTGAGGGCCACTGCAGAATGAAATGGGCATCTTTCTAGCTTCCATATGAGAGAGTCACTCAGACAAAATGATGTTCTATGAAAAGAGCTTACATGTTTGGCAACAACATCCTTGTTTTCAAGTTGAGCAATATCATACAGAATGACAGCGCATCGAGAGTGTAGTTCAGGTTCCTCAGAAAACAGCAGGTTAATCAAAGCTGGAATGGCTCCCGCCTCTACCAAAGCATGCACTATACTTGGGTGGGTTGAGATATTACTCAATAACCCAACTGTTTTGCACTGTAATTTTATTTTGGAGCCTTTTAGTAAATTGATTAATGCAGGAATGGTGCCTACAATGAAAAGATCAAGAAAGAGCATGGTTTGTAACTATTTGTAGTCAATTTATCATGATAAACAATATTTATGGGCATTGCCATATAAACAATTAGCAAATAATTTGATGGAATACTTGTAAAATTATCATTTGAAACCACACCAATGCACTTTTCTGTCTTGTCTATAGTATGGGCAGTTCTCATTGTCTACACTTTGATTTTCACACAGCACACAATCATACATTTCATATTGGCAACACTAAGCCACCTTTGAAACACTGAATTTTGGCTTAAGATAATTGAAAAATAAATTATTTGAGCTACCATATGGTAGAGTTCACTTCTGGTTATTGCATCAACTTTGCACGGCAGTGGTATATGAAATTATTTGAGCACTTTATTATATTTTACCCATATTTTATATAAGCAGCTGTGAAAAATGAAAACAATTGGTAGAAAATACGGCTTCAGTTGGATGCTTGTTACTTAGGTTCAGTGTGAAGGAAAAGCACTTAACAAGCACGCCTGACACAGGAGAAACCTAATGGGTATAACTCGGGTTATATGTATGTGTTTAGCTGCCTTAAATGAAACCTGCATCATGACCTGTTTATCTGTGGTTCACTTTTTTGAACAAAAACTTTTTGTACTTGTTTTTAGGAACATGTTAGGGGACTGCCTATAACTTTTTCATTCATTCATTTATTCAATCAATCAATATTTCTGAAGCATCTCATTTGGGCCCAATATTCACATTGGAGTAATGGCTACCATAATGGATAGTGTAGGTAGAATATTTCCATCATTTCAGAAAGCTATAATGGGTAGTGCTGTTCTCAAAACAATCCTATGAGGTAGTAACTATTTTACTAATGAGGAAATTAAGCATACAGAAAAGTAAGCAATCAGTCTAAGTTCTAAATGCAGAGCTAGTTACAGACCCAGGCCTGATACTGTCACTGCTATCTTTACAAATAAAGTGTACAAACAGAGAAAAGGGATAATTTTTAAGTGAAAGTAAACATAAGGGCAGTATGGTGAATTAATTTAATTTAACTTTTAAGCTTGCAACGTTTTAGAGAAATGAGCTTTATATAGTTTTTAATCCTGTGCCACTTTCACTTGAAATATAAAATTCAAGGTTTATAGATAAAGGGAATTATCTTAGAAAAAACAAAAATAGAAACTTAAGATCAACTAAAAAGTTTTCTTCACAACTAAAAATACGTTTTAAATTAGTGAACGTATCTCTACATTAAATAGCATAAGTAAAAGACAGTTAATAGATTTTACATCACCTGCATCCAAAATACATTTCCAGTATTCATCATTTGCTAAGCAGATTACTTCTAAAGACATGACAGCCATCATCCTCCGTTTATAGCTTTCGCACTGCAACATTTCTAGTAAGTATTCAACAGGAAAATACACGTTGTAATTTCACAAGAGGTAAGGGAACGACTGATTCCGTTTCTGTATAGGCCAACTGAAGCTGTGAGCTGAGATCATCAACATTACCACCGACTGCATTCTTTAAATTTCCCTCTGTGCACATGAGGTGCCTAGACAGACTGAACACCCTTGATCTTCAAAGTTTATAATCTATATAATATATCCTAATCTATATAAAATATCTATATAAACTATCCTAAAATTCTTTATCTCTGGCCTGAATGACTTAGATTGGCTAGTCACGTGGTTCAAAAATCATCTGGAAAATAATATAGCTCTTATGCCTGAAATCAGTTGTTGAATAAAATTTGAGTATAGGTTTTCAAGCATAGCAAAGTAAACTACATTACTGTCAATAAAAATCTGTTGTTTTTGTTCAGTTGCTAAGTTGTGTCTTATTCTTTGTGACTGTAGCATGCCAGGCTCCTCTGTCCACAATCTCCCTGAGTTTGCTCAAACTCATGTCCATTGAATCAGTGATGCTATCTAACCATCTCATCCTCTGCCACCCCCTTCTCCATTTGCCTTCAGTCTTTCCCAGCATTAAGTCACATATGAAGCTTTATACATTGCCTGAGTATGAAGAAGATACTTTTAAAAACCTTGAATGAACTTATACTCCAGATGGAAAATAATACAAATATACATGATTCTAAACAATTTATCTGGTGCAAACAAAGCCTCATAGAAATATCTTCATTCATCTCTTTTTACCCAGCCCCAATAATAACAAATCTAGTTCCAGCTCCTACGTAGGTAGTTGACTCCATGGTATTCCCTTTTAAAATTTAGTTTCCACTCCAAGGCTAATCCTGGAAAGTTCTAGTGAATGCTAATTCTTCTTTTACTGACAGTGGAAATGGCCAGTGTGGTGAGAGAGAGCAATTGTAGAGCATGAAACAATGAAGCAGTGGCCAGACGTTCGTGGCTATTGTGTTCACATCATTATCAGGCCTTCCCAACAATGGCTGTAGAAGGAATGGCTGTCAAGAATTTTTTTGTACCATTAGGCTGTTACTGTTAGGGGCCAGAATGTCTTCAGTTCATTCACTCAGTCATGTCTGACTTTTTGCGACCCCATGGACTGCAGCACACCAGGCTTACCTATCCATCACCAACTCACAGAGCTTGCTCAAACTCCTGTCCATCAAGTCAGTGATGCCATCCAACCATCTCATCCTCTGTCATCCCCTTCTCTTCCTGTCTTCAATCTTTCCCGTCATCAAGGTCTTTTTCCAATGAGTCAGTTCTTAGAATCAGGTGGCCAAAGTACTGGAGCTTCAGCTTCAGCATCGGTCCTTCCAATGAATGAATATTCAGGACTGATTTCCTTTAGGATCGACTGGTTTGATCTCCTTGCTGTTCAAGGGACTCTTGGGAGTCTTCTCCAATGCCACAGTGCAAAAGCATCATTCTTCAGCACTCAGTTTTCTTTATGGTCCAACTATCACATCCATACATGAGTACTGAAAAAACCATAGCTTTGACTAGATGGATCTTTGTTGGCAAAGTAATGTCTCTGCTTTTTAATATGCTCTGTAGGTTTGTCATAGCTTTTTTCCAAGGAGCAAATGTCTTTTAATTTCATGGCTGCAGTCACCATCTGCAGTGATTTTGGAGCCCAAGAAAATAGTCTGTCACTGTTTCCATTGTTTCCATCTATTTGCCACGATGAGACCAGATGCCATGATCTTCATTTTTTGAATGTTGAGCTTTAAGGCAGCTTTTTCACTCTCCTCTATCACTTTCACCAAGAGGCTCTCTACTTCTTCTTCATTTTCTGCCATAAGGGTGGTGTCATCTGCATTACTGAGGTTATTGATATTTTCTTGGCAATCTTGATTCCAGCTTGTGCTTCATCCAGCCCAGCATTTCACATGATGTACTCTGCATAGAAATTAAATAAGCAGGGTGACAATATACAGCCTTGACGTATTCCTTTCCCAGTTTGGAACCAGTCCATTGTTTCCTGTCTGGTTCTAACTGTTGCTTCTTGACCTGCATACAGATTTCTCAGGAGGCAGGTAAGGTGGTCTGGTATTCCCATCTCTTTAAAGATCTTCCATAGTTTTTTGTGATCCACACAGTCAAAGGCTTTAGCATAGTCAATGAAGCAGAAGCAGATGTTTTCTGGAATTTTCTTGCCTTTCTATGATACAACTTACCACTGTATTTCAAATGTGTTAGCCTTTATCAAAAGTAACAAGATACTCTTCTTAGTTTCTCCTATATATATATATATATATATACACACACATACACATACTATCTATAGATATGGGTATATATATACTATTTATATATAAATATACATAATATCTATATACATATCAATGGCTAGTATGTATATGCATATCTATATATCTGATATAGATATACAGATATATATTTGAAAGTAAGTGAAAGTCATTTAGTCATGTCTGACTCTTTGCAACCCCATGGACTCTACTGTCTGTGGAATTCTCCAGGCCAGAATA
The DNA here is from genome assembly GCA_006408695.1 of Aepyceros melampus. Lineage (NCBI taxonomy): Eukaryota > Metazoa > Chordata > Mammalia > Artiodactyla > Bovidae > Aepyceros > Aepyceros melampus. Next base: position 25,325 of record SJXQ01010074.1, read on the forward strand.
CTGGAGTGGGTAGCTATACCCTTTTCCAGGGGATCTTCCCAACCCAGGGATTGAACCCAGGTCACTCACATTGCAGGCAGATTCTTAACCAGCTGAGCCACCAGGGAAGCCCAGATATAGATTTAGATAGATATACATTATATATACATATCTATAGATATATACATCTATCATAGATAGAGATGTATCATATATACAATGTCACAGCAAACATTATCCTCAGTGGTGAAAAATTGAAAGAATTTCCTCTAAAGTCAGGAACAAGACAAGGGTGCCCACTCTCACCACTACTATTCAACATAGTTTTAGAAGTCTTAGCCTCAGCAATCAGAGAAGAAAAAGATATAGTGATATATATGCACACAAATAAACTTGAAAACCCTATCCAGTATCTCTTGGGCTGATATAGTATATAACACATTTATTTCTCTATCTATATCTATAGATAGTATATATATAAACATATATCTATGTATCACCTGCTGCTGCTGCTGCTGCTAAGTCGCTTCAGTCGTGTCCGACTCTGTGCAACCCCATAGACAGAAGCCCACCCCATAGGCGGCAGCCCACCAGGCTCCCCCGTCCCTGGGATTCTCCAGGCAAGAACACTGGAGTGGGTTGCCATTGCCTTCTCCAATGCATGAAAGTGAAAAGTGAAAGGGAAGTCGCTCAGTCATGTCCGACTCTTAGCAACCCCATGGACTGCAGCCCACCAGGCTCCTCCATGTATCACCTAGAGGTGATAATTTCCTTATTTTATTTCATCTGCTTACTTTGCTCTGTACATGTTGGTCATTCCTCTCACATTTTCCTGCTGGTCTGGGTCCACTCTTTCCATTCTGGGACTTCCCTTTGCTATCATCTTTGAAATTCGCTTTGCTTTTCTCTTGGTTCAGATTCCCAGTTTCCAGTTAGGTGGAGAGAATTTCATCTTTAGATCTGTAGGTCTTTCCTGGTTAGCCTCCGCAGAAAGCTCTCCAGCCAGCCTAGTGGGGATTTGTAGTGCAAATCTGAGATGTTCTCAGCTTTCCCACAGTTGGCTTGGGATGGGTTTCTCTGGTCTGCTAAGTCCCAAGATTTGTCTGTCTGCTTTCAACATTTTGTTGCTTCTTCTGGTTGTCTCTTCAGTGCTTGTTTGCTGCTATTTAATCGCCATGTAATTTTAGTTGGGACTTAGGAGGGAGTAAAATTAGATGTGTACATTCAGTTGGCCAGTAATTCTTACCTTTATAATATTTCTGGCTAGATCGAATAAAAATTGAGTGGGGGGAAATTCAAATAGAATTTTTTCACACAACATTATCAAAATATGAGGAAAGATGTTGCTGAAACTCTTTCAAAAATTAGGAGGTGAGGAATGAATCTTTTATTTTCCACTTAAACTTTAATTTTGTTTTCTTTTTTTTTTTTTTTTGATGGAACAGAGGACGGTTGCTTTTGGAAAAAGTTGGAAAAGTAAAAATAGATATAATTGTATAAATTATCATCTGGGTTATTATTCTTTTATTTTAATTCAGAAATAAAACTAATTTTTCACATAGAAAAATAGTTCAGTTTTGTTGTAGTTTTGTTTTTAACTCAAAATATGATGCATGCTTTATTTGTTCTCTTTCAGAGTGAGTATCAATAATTAAATCGAATAATGATAAGAACGGTTATTTATAAAGAAAACATATGCTCCATACTCACCTACCAATGTTTTCCAAACTGGGAGTTCAGGAATATTTAACTCTATTATATGCTTGAGCACCTCTGTGTGAAAGGTTAGCACTGATAAATGAATGATGTTATTTCCTTTAATATCTGTTTTTCTCGAGTTAGCACCAAGAGAAAGCAGGTATTGAATAGAGTCCAGGGCTCCTGATGTGGCAGCAAGAAGCAGTGGAGTACACTGATTGCTAAAAACGGAGGAAAACCTGGTAATAACTGAGCACACATACAGTGTCCAAATCACTTTTTGTAAAGCTATCCAAACCGCTGTTGGAGGGACTCTGATGGCTACGTCACCTGCTCTTCCTTACACAGTATTCTTCTGTAGATATCACAGGTAAACAGACTTGCCTCCCTGGCCTTAGCTGTCCCCACCCTCCCTCCCAATTTAATTTTCATGCCTTGTAATCTGTTCAGAAGTTGAGGTAATCTGTATACAGTTCTTAGAATATGCCATCTCATTGATTCCTCACCGCAAGTCTATGAATGAAGGTGAAAAAGCAAGGCAAGTATGATCAGCCCATTTTACAAATGAGGAAACTGAGGCTCAGACAGTGTGTCAACCAATCTCTTTAGAACTCATGTCCACTTCTCAAATGCCAGCGTCCTCAGTGTGGCAGAAACCAACACTTTCTGTCAAAAACTCAGGATCTGCTTTTTGGACAGTGAAGATCTTTTGGCTGGGCACAAAACAGGCCAGCCCAATCCACATTTCCCCGCTTCCCATGTGAAGAGGTATGGCCACACGACTGAGTTGGCCTGTGTGGTGTTAGTAGAAGTTGCCTGGCGATTCCTTAAAGAGAAACAGAGTGTGCCATTACTTTTCCTTTCTCTTCCTCTCAAGGCTAGAATGCAGGCATAATAATGAAAGCAGAAGTGGTCATTCTGCACCAGAATAGGGGAACCACACATGAAGACGCCACAGCAGGACCTCTGGGTTTCTCATACTGCCAACCCGTTACACCAGCATTCAACCATCAGCCTAGACGTCACGAAACAGAACTACATTATCCTTTTTTAAAACACAGATACTTGGGGTCTCTTTGTCACGGCAACCTTGACTGTAACTTTACTAACAGATCTATGGAGTAACAATGCGACCTTAAGCAAACTAGATCACTTTATCGTCCGTAAAAGAATGAGAGTACCAACAATCAGCTTATTAATACAGCCTTCATACATTGTCTCCTTTCCTTTTTTCACCATATTGCTGCTAAGTCGCTTCAGTCATGTCCGACTCTGTGTGACCCCATAGGCGGCAGCCCACCAGTCTCCCCCGTCCCTGGGATTCTCCAGGCAAGAACACTGCAGTGGGTTGCCATTTCCTTCTCCAATGCATGAAAGTGAAAAGTGAAAGTGAAGTCGCTCAGTCATGATCCGACCCTTAGCAACCCCATGGAACCTACTAGGCTCCTCCGTCCATGGGATTTTCCAAGTAAGAGTACCGGAGTGGGGTTCCATTGCCTTCTCCTTTCACCATATTACATGACCTCAAATATTACTTTTCTAGTCCTTACACCCATGCCTTCTGAACCCCTTTCTCTTGCTGTCTGTCCTTGAACTCACCAATATCCAGCTGGCCCAGGCCTCTCCTCTATCCTCTTTTTCCTGGGCCCCAGGAAAACTTGTCCTTTATGAGTAAACATCTCTTCATTTTCTCCCTTTTCTATTTGAACAAGAATGTTCTCTTCCTGTTCCTTTCTTTCTCCTACTCAGTGGTAGGAATAAGGTTACTTCTATAATACTTCTAACACCCTCGCTCTGATTTCCCTCACTTGAAAAATAGGTTATCAGATGACATTACCCTTTCCAGGTCCGCACTGCCACTGCCCTCCTGCCAGTGGGTCCCTTCCACCATCCTAGCTCTTGAATTGGCTGCCTCACCAACTTGCCTCCTTTCTATGATCAGTGACTTCAGCACCCATGCTAACCACCACCTGTGTCCTGACCTCGCAGGTCCCCGTCGCACCCTCCTAATCTGTCTCCATATCACACACAGTCACTCTTCTCATGAGCTCCACATAGATCTCAACCTTGGTAACTGTCCTCTCTATAAATCCTCTGCTTCTTCCTTATGTTCACAGATGGCTTCTTACTTCAACTTCTCATTTTCAACTGTTGGACGTTTTTAGTGCTTCCAGTCTTTTACCCCACTTGCGCTCAAAGACACACTGTCAAAACACGACAGAACTAAGAACTGCGCTCAGATCTCCACTTCTCCTGGCTCTTTCCAGAGCCTATTTGCCAGAGAATCTATTAGCCAGAGATCCTGGTTTCCAGAAAGCTTTCTCCACACACATCTCTGCCCCAACCCAGGGAGGACTTATTTCTACAGTGAATAATAATGGACAAGTTATTTGAAGATTCAGAGATGTCTGAAACTCTGCCTAAATCAAAACAATAACCTGGTAGCTAGATTACTGGCCAAGAAAATACCCTCAGGAGAAGTTTACCTTCATCCTAAAGGTTACGAGTTAGCTAAATTGTAAAACAGAACGTTGTGTGGCATGTTTCCCTATTGCAAAGTTGTTTTCCCTCTTTGTATTGTCTTTCTGTCTTGGGTACCACTAGATATTTCTCCTGTTATCCATGGTCTGTCCGTCTTGGTCTGGAGTGGCCTCCTGGTTGTATAAGGCTCAATTTAGAACAACTTCCTCCTTCCCTTGTTTCGTGTTTCTTCTAAGACACTAAGCAGTTAACTTGATAAACTAATCTATAGAACCACCCTTTGGGAAAAGGTTAGGAAAAACTCCTAGGACTTACTCCTTATTCTTCCAGAAAACTTGTATAGGTTAATAGAAGTTTGCTGTTTATAAATTCTAAAAATAAATGGTAGAAGAAGATAGTGACCAGAAAGGGCAGCAGAGTAAGCCCGACATAGCCTTTGAAATCAGTCCTAACAACCATTCCTTTTAGGGTCAGTGTTCGGGGCAAGACATGAAAGCAGACGTTTGTATTTTTACAAATGATTAGTAACTTACTCAGCTGTGGCCTCCGCTTCTAGTAAACTAGGATCCTTCCTGCAGAGAACAATTATGATGCAGATATTGTCATAGAAAGCAGCAAAGTGAATTGGCATCCAGCCTCTTTTTTCAGAAAGTGTATAGTCAGCTTTGAAACAGAGGAGACAGATGGTTGTTTCTAAGGAGCAAGTCTGTGCTGCGAGGTGTAGAGGTGCCGGACCTAGAATGGACAGACAGTTACCTCAGTGCTCAAAGACCGAACATTCCTAAAAACAGGCCTTTTTACTAGCCATGTCCATCCACAGAGCTTAGTGCTGTGTGATATAAAAGCTCTAAGAAGATCACTAAAAGGATTTAGGCAACTCTATATTTCTTTAACTCGGGATACCTGACCATTAAAAATAAATACTTCTTTATAAGTTATGACGAATAAATATAACACTCAAAATATTAAATATTTGAAAATTTAAGTCAATATATAAAATAGTCTTATCAGTGTTATAAACTATTCCCTGTTTAAATTATTTTCTATTTTATTCAAATGCTTTGTAGTATGATAAAGTTCTTTAAAATTATATGTGCTGCTGAAGCGAGCACAGTTCTTTAAAATTAAAAAATATATATATGCTCATAAAAGATCTCTATGTCACTAAATCCCGGTGGGTATTTTTCAATTCTTATCTTCTCAACAGTAAATTGAACACTTCAGTTTTTGCATGGTTTCTTCCCCTGGCTTTTGAGATATGAGACCCTCTTATTTCTCTCCAGTCTCTGGCTACTTATTGTGCAGTCTCTTTCAGGACCTTTCCTTGTCCTGACAAGGAAATGAGCCTTAAGACTTTTATCTCCTCAATGGCTTCATTTACAACCTATAAACTGATGGCTCCTAGGATTATGCCTCTAGATCTGATTTATTCTCCAAGCTCCAGATCTCTTATCTCGCTAGGCATCTCCACACCCCCTTCAAACGCATTGTATTCAAAACTGAACTCCCATCTTTTCCTCCAAACTTGATCCTCTTTTATTGCTCCCTAATTCATGAAGGATGTTGTCTTCCAGCCAGTCCTATAAACTAGAAACCTGGACGAGTCCTCTCATTTCAGCTTCATAACCAGCTCTCATTACTAAGTGTGGGGATTCCCAAGAGGCTCAGCGTCCGCCTGCCAATGCAGGAGAGGCGGGTTCAATTGGGAAGATTTGCTAAAACAAGAAATGGCAACCCGCTCCACTATTCTTGCTGGGATAATCCCATGGACAGAGGAGCTTGGTGGGCTACAGTCCAAGATGTTGTAAAGACTTGGACACGACTGAGTGACTGAGCATGCGCGCACATCACCAAGTCTAAGTATCTCTAGAACCTCCACTGATATCCCCACTTTGCTCTTGCCCTTCCCAATTCACTTGTCAAAATGTACTGATCTTTTTATTGCTTGTTTAAAACTCTTTAGTGGCTTCCTGAGGCCACTTGATCATGAATACAAAAAAAGGGATGCACTAGCTCCAACTTAACCTGAACCATCTCCCCTCCAAGAAGAAAAAGAAAGGAAGAAAGAAGGGAAGAGAGAGAGAGGTAAGATAGATGGAAAGAAACACAACATACACACCTTGCTCTCTTCATTCTTGTAGCTCCTCAAACATACAGTGACTGACCACACATTCCGGGCTCCCAGGAAAGTACTGGGCTATGCCTGTTGCCCAGCATAATAATTAATAGTGCCCATTCTTTTTCAAACTCCTTGATTTGGATGATGAATTATCTGATCACTCTGGGCTATTTCGGCTGTGTGAAAGCTTCCTTCTCCCAAACAATACTTCTATGATTGGGGTCTACTAAATCTTATTTATTCCTCAGCCAAAATACCATTTTTGCTCAGTGAAGCACTGTTTTTCTTCCAACTCAGAAAATTTCAATGGCTTCCTGCCTGTCTTAGCAGTCTAAGTTCTATATCATAGCCTTTAATAATACTTAACATCTGAGCCAAATCTAATTATTTAAAATTATTGCTTAGTCTTCTAGTTTCTGGTCTAGCATGTAAGGAGCTTAAAATTCCCCAATCCATCCTAACAGCACGGAAAAACTTGAACAAGCTGAAAAATGAACAGCTCTTCTCAGATCCATTAGAGAAGCGAGGTCACAGGGCAGAAATGCTGCTCCTTACACTAAGAGAGGTAGGCAGGACGATTATAGAGAACCACAGCTTACTGGAGCAGAAACCCAAGAGCAGAAACCTCCACAGGATCTTCTCCTCCTCTCTATCCTTTTCCAAAAAATATTTCAGCACAACCTAGGGGCAGGAATAATAGTCTTAAATCCCCCTCTTACTCCTTTTAAAGTATGTTTAATAAGAATTCAGGATCTTGGCTCTTACCCAAGCCCTCTGAATCAGTCTTCATTTAACATGATATATGTGATTCCTACACACTTGAAAGTTTTACCCCATAATAATGCCCCCCTCTTTGATATAAGCAATGTCTGATGGTATTTTTTGGTTGTCACAGCTGGAGTGTGGGTCACTAGTGGCATTTAGTAGGTAGAGGCCAGGGAGGTTATTAGCCATTTCACAGTGCACAGGACAGCCTTCACATCACGGAATTGTCAAGCCCACCACATCAGGAGTGCTGAGGCTGAGAAACACTGTCCTGGTCATGCTCGAATCAGGGACATTCTGGAGGGATCTATATAGTCTGAAGAAATTCTCGGGTAAAGAAAGTACTCTGGTCTAATGAACAGATGCTTTCTTGGGACCTTTCTCTCTCTCTCTCTTTCCTAAACTTCTATAGTTTGTTACTCTATACTAATAATGTCAGTGATTTTGAAATACTTCCCTGCCTTCATCCATCATATGTCCACTCATAACCATTCCTGACTACCTACTATGCCGGGCTTTCTTCTAGGATTCCATGGCAAAGAAAACCAAATCCTTGCCCTTTATAGACATTATATTCAATTCAGAGAGTCAGAGTAAACAAATAAATATTATACAAGGTAGCCATAAGTAATATTTAGAAAAGAAGAAAAAAACTAGAGCAAGAATGCAAGAAGTATACCATTGCTGAAAGTGTTTGTTGCTCATCCATGTCCTATTCTTTGTGGCCTCATGGACTGTAACCCACCAGGCTCCTCTGCCCATGGGATTCTCCAGGCAAGAATACTCAAGCCATTGCCTTCTCCAGGAAGTTTTCCCGACCCAGGGATCAAACCCAGGTCTTGTGCATTGCAGGCAGATTCTTTACCATCTGAGCCAGCAGGGAAGCCTTACTTGGCTGTAAATTCCTACAGTGTAGATGGGCCAGCAGATAAGTTTCCTTTTTCCCCTCCAGGCCACTCACCTCCCTCTACCATCCTTCTTGCTCTGTTCAGACTTTGCAAGCCTCTGCAGATTTTGCAGCCCCTGCCCTTTGTTTTCTTGTCTGTAACTGCCCGTGGGGAGCCCTGGCAGGAGACTGGTCAGGATACCTAACCTCCCTGGTCACCTCTGGTTAGCTGTTCTTCCGTCAATGGCTAGAGGCTGGTTTGCATAACTATTGCCCTTCCACTAGGCTTCCCTGGCGGCTCAGATGAGAAGAAATCTGCCTGCAGTGCAGGAGACCCAGGCTTGATCCCTGGGTCAGGAAGATCCCCTGGAGAAGGAAATGGCAACCCACTCAAGTATTCTTGCCTGGAGAATCCAATGGACAGAGGAGCCTGGTGAGCTACAGTCCACAGTGTTGCAAAGAGTCAGACACAACTGAATGACTATCATTCTTTCCCTTACAAAATTCAGGTCTTTGCAAATGATTTCTTTAAAAATAAACCCTCTTTGAATTATCTTATATAGAGTATGAAGGTATAGTCTTATATATATATATATATATATATATATATATATATATATTTATACAGCACTTGGGTTAGAGTCTCTCACCTCAGCATGATGCATTCTCAGACTGCCCAGAATGTGCCTGTCGCTAGGTGGCAGCATATCTGAATACTATTAACTGCTCATTTTGGGGGCATAAAACCCATTTTAGGCCCTGATTTTATAAAAATAAGTAGAGATAATTTGCAAATACCATGGTTAAAAAAGGATCTACTGTCCAAACTGAAAAAATATGAATGAATAATCACAAGTAGAAAAAATATACACTTCAAATTGTATAGAAAGATCATTTTGTGTTATCCTCACATGACAGAATTCAAAGATTATATACTATAAGTTTTAATATATGCAGTGAACTTTTAAAAATGTGAAATATTTTACTTAAGTCTACCATTTCTTTCTTTTTTCGTGTCTACTTTTGATGACTCTGTTTTAAAAAGGAATACACATAGAAGTATGATTATTAATACGTAACAGTTTCCCAAATTAGTCAAAATTGACTCATATGGAGGTGAACAAAATGACTATGCTGAGATGCAGGTGACAGGGTTACATCAAACAAGACTGAGAGTAACTTCTGGCAAAGCCATCTAGGCGTGGGCATGCGCCCGGTATGGCATCAGACAGACCCAGGAGTGCTGCCTCCCACGTGGCTGGCCAGAATTCACAGGGGACAGCTTTGTGTTGGTGAACTCATAATACACAGACATTGCCAGTAGTTAGATATTTTCCATACCTCAATCTCTACTCAGTTCTCGGCAGAAATCGATGTAGTCACAATATGACACAGAGACTATTTATGAAAGCTTTTTTTTTTAACATCAAAAACTCTTAAAACACACCTTCAAATAACAGGCCATCTACTACATTTTGACTGAATTTTGCTCTATTTTAACTAAGTTCATTGTCTGCTGAATATTTTAATGAAGTAATAGTAAGTGAGTAAGTGAAGACGCTCCGTCGTGTCTGACTCTTTGCGACCCCATGGACTGTAGCCTACCAGGCTCCTCTGTCCATGAGATTTTCCAGGCAATAGTACTGGAGTGGATTGCCATTTCCTTCTCCAGTGGAACCTCCCGACCCGGGGCTTGAACCCGGGTCTCCCGCATTGTAGACAGACGCCTTACCATAAGCGTCTTAGTGCCAAAACATTTCAATTATACTGACAGAGTACAAAATTGTTCAATAGTCAATAGGATTAAAGCAGCACATTTTGTTTTGGTGTGAAAATGTAACACAGCTTCTTAAGACAACATGTTAAGATATAAAATCACCATTGCGTATTGCCAGTATTGTTGCGTCAGACCTTATTTCCCCTCTTCAGTTATGGAGGGCTTCTACTTTCATTTTCAATTTTATTATTTTCATACTGGTTCAATTTATTCCAATGAACATATAAATATGTATGTAATCTAATAATCAGGAAATTTTGCTTTTTAAAGTTTAAACCAGGTTAGCCTTAAAGGGGTCATTAATCCTAACATTATAATTACAGAGGAATGTTTTGTTATTACATATGTTTATGTAGTATGAAGAAACTGTTACCTGGTTAAGAACCTGGGATAAGAACAGGGTGTTCTGTCGGGATCTCTAACTATCTCCCTTTTCTCAGAATTTCTACAGTACATCACTGTATATTAATTATGTCAGTGATTATCAGATTCTACCCTGAGTTCACCATCATGCCATTCATTCAACAAGTATTTCTCAAGCATCTACCAATGCCAGGTTTCCTTGTGGGCCCTAGAGTACCATGGGAAACAAAGTAAGCCAAATCCTTGCCCTTCATGGAGCTTATATTCAATGAAGGAAACACAATAAGCAAGTGAATAATACCATATCAGAGAGCAACAGGTGATACTTAGAAAACTAGAAGGAGCCCCTCTGAGATAAATAAAACCGAAACAACTGTGCTCTAGTCTCCAATACTAAAATTTAACCTTGTGTTAAAATCAACATGCATTTGTAATGCTGAAGTAAAAGAAAAAAAAAAACATTTCAAGAGATAAAAACGTTACGGCACCTTGGTTAAGTATAATGAAGCGCCTCTGATTGACGTTGAAGTTGGCATTGCACAGCTGGCATATGATTGGAACTCTGTTGTGTAGAGCGGCATGATGGAAGATAGCATAACCTGCTTCGTCTGAAATATTGATCGTCGAGCTTGAGGTTTTACGGCTAAATGTATGGAAAATAGCATATAATCCTCTTTCAACAGCAGACTTCATACCAAATGGGATACTCTAAAATTATGAGGAAGGTCAGAATTAACGTTTTCAAAATGCACCTAAAATTTAGTGAAAGGACAAAAAGGACAATGAACTATATTAATGTAATCACATGATTGGTGTTCGATTACAGTAGAATTTTCACAAGACTCATGTGTAAAGTGTCTCACTGGGCAATGAAGTTGTTAGGGCTATAAAGAAACTTGAGAACTTTAAAAATATTTGGGGGAAATTTTTTTCCTTCCTTTTTTAAAAGGAGAAGTTGTAGATCTTTCTTCTCAGGAGACAATTCAAGCAAGATAGACAAATACCCTTCTGAAATATTTAAAAAGCAAATGGACATCAAATTCCTTCTCAAGTTAACTTAAAAGCAGTCTAACTTAGAAGTCCAGTGACTTGAAATATATAGCTACAAGAGTAGTCTTTGCTTTATGTCTCAAAGTGAAGAGGTGAAAATGTCCCGTTTTTAGATGTTCTGACTACTCAATATTTTTAAATTAACTAAGTTTATCACTACTTAACATTTATGGACATTAAAACAAATAAATGGTAAATAAATGCCAATGTGCCCTTTGAAATTGATGAGCTCACCACTTAATTTATCAGTTTCAAAAGTTGTAAGTCAAGGCATATTGAAGCAGAGATGTGATTTAGGATGCCAGGGTTGTTCATTAGATTTAGTCTCAACAACTGAAGCCTGACTCTGCAATTTACTAGCTGTGTGATTTGGGAAAAAGACCCTCAACTCTCTGCATGTCAAATTTCTAATTTGTAAAATAGGATTGATAACAATAGTACTAGTGTCTAGAAAGAGTTTGTTGAAAGAATTTGTAACAGTGCCTAGCATACAAAATAAGCACTCCATAAATATCAGCCGTTATTAAGATTAATCACAATTCCATTCATAAACAGTTTGTTTTGTAACTTGGCCAGAAATGTATAACTCAGAATTTTCAGCTACTAAAATGTAGAATCTTAATTGTATATTAAAGACTTCATTTAACCCGTTATTTATCCCTATGATAAAAATTTGAGATACCTACTTATTTATAATTTCCTATACTAAATTATGTGGTAATCACTGAAATACCTTGCATTTCATAGCTTTCTTGAAACCAAATTTTTTCTTAAATTGTTCATGTAATTGAGCATCTGTCAGTGGAAGCCTTTTTACCCTCAAATTGTTCACTATTTCATTTATGGCTCCCCACCACTGTGTCTTATACATTGTTGATAGAAAATTTCAAGTTCAAAACTGATCACATAGTAGCTGTTAAAAAAAATAAAGAAAAAATTTTAAGTTTTTCTGACTTGGAATGCTGGCAAAACTTTTTCTATAACAGTTACAATTTTCTATGACAAAAACACCTCCATCCCCATTTAACCATTGTGTTCATTATAAGAACGAATTACCATGTCTAAGGATTATTACACAGAATGTATCAAGGTGTTATTGTCGTTTAGACGCTAAGTCATGTCAACCTTTTTGTGACCCCATGGACTGTGGCCATGAGGCTACAGAGGACTGTAGGCTCCTCTGTCCAGGGGATTTCCCAGGCAAGAATACTGGGGAAGGTTGCTGTTTCCTTCTCCAGGGGATCTTCCCCATCCATGGAGTGAACCCTAATCTCCTGCATGGCAGGTGGATTCTTTACCACTGAACCACCAGGGAAACTGTATCAAGATGTACGGGGTCATAAATCTAGCATTTAATACTTTAGAGAGTTTGCAGTCATTCGCGGGGCCTGTTTGTTCCGGGATCTCCATCCTGAAGTCTGAAGTTAGCCTTTGCATTTTGACAGTTTCCTGGTTTCTGCTTTCAACAAGTTGTGATGCTGTGAATAGTTACTAAAAGTTCCTTACCTTTTTCCATTAAATTTCATGACTGGTATTGAGTAATGTTCTTTGTATCCTGAGTCTTCTGCAAAAGTATTAACAGCACAATCCCGTATTTTTTCTAAGTTATTCTAAAATATAAATTATGTTACTAAAAAAACAAGTATAAACAATTGTAAGACTTATTTTAGATGAAATTTTATACATGTAAAGAACAAATTTTTAATAAAGTATCCCAAGAGACCCTGATAATAACTGAATGTATACAATCCCTAATTTGGATTTGAGGGAAAAATTTTTTTACAAGAAATATAATATGGAGAAGGTAGAAAAGCAATGACAATTGAAATGTATTATGTTTTCTAGATGAAGAACTATTTTTCTTAAACTCTGGAGGATCTCCTTTTTAACGCAATCCTTGAGAAAAAATGGAAGAACATGTAGTTAATGTGCAGGGATTTCTTCTTCTTCTTGGTTAACTATTCCAGGGCAAATATGGCCTATAAATTCTGCAGGGCTGATAGTTGTGCCTCGACATTTAACACAGGGCTTTACACAGACCTGCCCTTAATTCGTGTTTGATATGTAATGTATGAAGAGACTAGTGAGCTGTGGAGGTCATCATCTGGAAAGCTGCCTAGCACCTGCACCAACTGAAACTCTTTCTGGTTGGAGAATAGGATGAAAGAGTTGTGAAATGACGAACAATTGCAGGAACAACAATAATTTAAACCTTAAAATCTTCCAAAGCATTCTCAATTGAAGGGGTGCTGATATCAAATTCAATTCCTCCATGAACATGAAAATACTGATCCTCTTTGTAGTGAAAATTTTGGCATTTAAAATCTCGTCCATAAATAAATGGAGGCAATTCTCGCTCTGTCTTGACCTTGTCATCTCAAAGAAATGAAAACAAAAGTTTGTTTAAAAGTTCAACAATAGAATATAAGCAGTCATATTTTGGAAGTCTCAAATCATTTTTACATAAAGTGAAAAGAATCCATGTGAAGTGGAAATCTTCACAATTGTAGTCTATAAAATTTATGCTCAATGTATATTTTAACTATTGAAATATATTTATATCATATGTTCCAGGCATTTTTGCTAGTTTCCTTGTACAGACATTTCAAAAGAATATGCAAACCATTAATTTACTTACTGATTACTATGTGTGAGCTCACAACTAATATTATACCCCCATTATCAATAGAGATTTGAAACTCTGTGCCATGGAGAGTCTCTAGTTAAATAAACAAAAGTTACCTGAGCTAGTTAAGGAAGAGAGACATTATAAAGAAAAGGTGGGTATCTCTCATATGACAAAAATAATTAGTTCATTTTTCTGGAAAGCTACACATATAACATTTATTTTTAAAAATAATTTTCTAAAATCCTGGCAAGGATTAGTTTATTCAGTATTTTGACTTGTTAGCAGATATAGTTTCATCAATATAAAGTATATATTTCAAGAAAGGCAAAAGGTCCAGAAAATTACAAAGAAAAATGTAACACCCAAATCTCACCACATGGAAATTAATTATTAACATTTAGTCATATTTGTTTCCAATAATTTAAGTAGTAAGTCATTACAGGTACAGCTAACATCCTCTAAAGAGCACATTAGTTCCATACGCAAGACACTGCCCCGACCCGCATCCCTGGACAAGATTGTCATGAGTTCATTTTTAAATAGTTCATAGGTACGGATTATAAACTTCACTATCATAATTCTCATGACACAGATTTTATTAAGTGATTTGCAAAATTTCTACTGAAAATCTGCCATCTGAATAGAAAACCTGCTATTAAGCCTATATATTTAAGCACCAATGAAAATACGCAATTTGTGTGCTAATCTGGGTGGGAGGAATAGTTTGATCTGTATTCCTGTCAAATTCCATATAAACATGACCCTATTTCAGTTCCCTCTACTCTTTTGTTATAGGACCAGTATATTACTAAAGTTTTTAATATATTTTCATCTTTTTTTTTCAGAAATGTAAGATCATTTATGATCTTTTACTGCTCCATATTAATCTGTGTCAATTTCTAACTTTCCTGAAAAACACAATAGGGATGTTGAGTAGAAGTGCATTGAATTTATCCTTTGCATGAGCTATGATACAGCGTAATCCTGTCATGGACATATCTCAGAAATCATTTTGTCTTTCAATTATCCTCGTAATTGATAAAAATATGTACCTTGTACTATGTGAATATACCAGGCATTTTTAATTTCTTTGGAGACATCACATTTTGTTTTTTATTTGTTTATATTTTAAATGAAGGAATTGCAGACTGCTTTTTTGTAATTGCTTTACAGAATTTTGTCGTGTTCTGTCAAACCTTAACATGTTTTTCATTTTTAACATGCTATAGCTTGGTTATATGCTTGGACCCACATACTATAAACAAAATTGAATTTAAACATAAATTCAACATATATCTACATTTTAATATAATTCTGGCAATACTCTTACCTGAAAAAGGCTGAAGCAGACCACTTAAATATGGAACTTTCATCTTCTTTTTTAAGCTCAGCAGGAATGGAGTCAGAAAACATATTAATTTTAGGTATCCTATCCCTTTCCTGATTTCTTTTTTCTTCTCAAAGTGTTTTTGAATAATCTTTTTTTGAAGATATAATCTCTGCTGTAACCTCTGGTAGGTACAAATATCAAGATTATCCTGATTACATTTTATAGCATTAGTAAGCCAATAGGCTGTTTCAAATATGAAAACATTTTCACACTGTTGAACTTGTGTGGTGCTGAATGTCATCTTTAGTAGGATATACTCTGCATATTTCATAAACACAGCTTTTTCTTCAGGGCTGTTGGGATTGTATGTTGGATCATCATTCATGTCTTCGTCATAGATTCCATCAAAGTCTGGATCCTTTGTAATGTCAATCAAACCTTCACAGTGAAAAATAAAAATTTAATGTTGTGAAATTTTCATACTTGGCTTCTGGATAAGTAGATTGAATACAGTTTCATCACAAAATTCTACCAAAATGATAGCAAAGGAATAATGAAATGCCGTTGAAACTGTCAAAGAAGAAAAGCAGGCAGATACATGGTAACTAAGCAGAGTAAAGAAAGAGAGAAGCTGGTGGAATTAAAAAGAATTGATTTTCACTCTCTTTGAAGGAATAATACAACACCATGGAAACATAATATGTCTCATCTTTAATTAAAGAAAATATGGAAGAACAACGAGAAATGTGATCTTCCTTTAAGCAAAGAATCAGCTTCTTAATTGGGCATAAAGTATATTTGTTTATTCAGTTCCTATGATGCACATTTCTTTTCCTTGCTGATAACAGAAGCTAAATGTATACAATAAATAACTTTCCTACTAACTAATCATAATGAAACAAGAATTAAAACTTAGTTTTACTCTATACTATAAATGACAGATTTCTTACATTTTCTTTCCATTTATAATGAAATTGTCATTTCTTGTTGTCAAATTGAAGCCCCTTCCCCTTCTCTCAAAGCAGGAGACAGAAGGAAACAGACCAGTCAGAAAGATAACAGCATCTGGGGAGAGGCCCCCCAGAGATTTACTAAAGGAAATCAGTCCTGAATATTCACTGGAAGGACTGATGCTGAAGCTGAAACTGCAATACTTTGGCCACCTGATGTGAAGAGTTGACTCATTGGAAAAGACCCTGATACTGGGAAAGATTGAAGGCGGGAGAAGAAGGGGAAGACAGAGGATGAGATGGTTGGATGGCATCACCGACTCGATGGACATGAGTTTGAGTAAACTCTGGGAGTTGGTGATGGACAGGGAGGCCTGGCGTGCTGCAGTCCATGGGGTCACAAGGAGTCAGACACGACTGAATGACTGAACTAAAATGAATAAATACCTTTACTTGAATACCCTAGAGGCACTCCCAAACAAAATCAATTTTTCCTCTCCCCCAAATTTGCTTTTCTTTCATTCCTTATCATAGTTAAAAAGCACTATTTATCCATGAGTTCCTCAAACTGAAAGGGCTTCCCTTGTGGCTCAACTGGTAAAGAGTCTATCTGCAATGCGGGAGACCTGGGTTCAATCCCTGGTTTGGGAAGGCTTTCCCTGGAGAAGGGAAAGGCTACCCACTCCAGTATTCTGGCCTAGAGAATTCCATGGACTGTATAGTCCATCAGAGAAGGCAATGGCACCCCACTCCAGTACTCTTGCCTGGAAACTCCCATGGACAGAGGAGCCTGGTAGGCTGCAGTCTATGAGGTTGCTGAGAGTTGGACACGACACAGTGACTTCACTTTCACTCTTCACTTTCTTGCATTGGAGAAGGAAATGGCAACCCACCCCAGTGTTCTTGCCTGGAGAATCCCAAGGACAGGGGAGCCTGGTGGGCTGCCGTCTATGGGGTTGCACAGAGTCGGACAAGACTGAAGTGACTTAGCAGTAGCAGTATAGTCGATGGTGTCGCAAAGAGTCGGACATGACTGAGCGACTGAACTGAGCTGAACTGAAGCACTGTACA
>SJXQ01010074.1:42586-123769 GCA_006408695.1 Aepyceros melampus
AGCAGTTGAAGGGGTGGGGGGGGGGGGGCTTCCTGGTGGCTCAGTGGCTTGGTGGTTAAGAATCTGCCTGCAAGTGCAGGAGACTCAGGTTCGATCCCTGTGTCAGGAAGATCCCCTGGAGAAGGAAATGGCAACCCAATTAAGTGTTCTTGCTTGGAAAATTCCATGGAAGAGGAGCCTGGGGGGTCCATGAGGTTGAAGAGTTGGACACAACTTAGTGACTAAATAACAACAAAGCACTGTAGGTGTAATGAGAATTTAGACAAAAAGAGACACATTTCTGTGCTCTCGAGTTCTTGAGCACAGAAAATCTACTAAGGAAGACAGAGATGAAGCCAACAATTCCAATAAAAAGTGGTACAATGTGCACAGAGGGGGTGGTGTCTGAATCAAGCATCAAAAAATGAGTAGCAACAACCTGGGAAGGAATGCAGAAGAGTGGGGTGAGGGAAAGAGCATTCCAGACAAAGGCCAAGGAATAAAAAACCAACCATTTCACTCTACCAGCTTTTGGTATTACATAAGGTCATCAGATCAAGGGACCTGCCCTAATTAGTATACTTTCTCAGCAAACTGGAGAATCAGTTCAGTTCAGTCGCTCAGTCGTGTCCGACTCTTTGTGACCCCATGAATCGCAGCACACCAGGCCTCCCTGTCCATCACCAACTCCCGGAGTTCACTCAGACTCACGTCCATTGAGTCAGTGACGCCATCCAGCCATCTCATCCTCTGCCGTCCCCTTCTCCTCCTGCCCCCAACCCCTCCCAGCATCAGAGTCTTTTCCAATGAGTCAGCTCTTTGCATGAGGTGGCCAAAGTACTGGAGCTTCAGCTTTAGCTCATTCCTTCCAAAGAAATCCCAGGGTTGATCTCCTTCAGAATGGACTGGTTGGATCTCCTTGCAGTCCAAGGGACTCTCAAGAGTCTTCTCCAACACCACAGTTCAAAAGCATCAATTCTTCAGTGCTCAGCCTTCTTCACAGTCCAACTCTCACATCCATACATGACCACTGGAAAGACCATAGCCTTGACTAGACGGACCTTAGTCAGCAAAGTAATGTCTCTGCTTTTGAATATGCTGTCTAGGTTGGCCATAACTTTTCCTCCAAGGAGTAAGCGCCTTTTCATTTCCTGGCTGCAAACTGGAGAATAGGGCCAGATCTCTGGCGTGCTGTCCTCTCCACTACTGTTGCTACTGTTTTTCTGAGGGTGGTGTTTCCTGGTGGTTTTGTGCTGTGCAAAGCTATTGGAGAGCTGAAGCGGAACTTGTCCTCATTGATTCACAAAAGTCTTCCTTCCCCCCAATATTGTTGGCTTCCTGCAAGTTCCTTGGAAATCTGTTTTAGCACAGTTTTAAAGACAATCACATGGTCAGTTGCAAGGTTTGCATCCAGACTCACAGTCAAGAGAGGAGGTGCTGTTTCTCCAACCATGAAAGATGAAATAGCAAGCTTTCCCAGCATCTTGCCGCTATACAGCGGCAACTACAAGGACTGATCTGGGAGCATGGGGCTAAAGCCAAACTGCCATGAGTCACACTCTGTATCAGACACCTGTGTTCCCTGGCAATCTGTATTTCACTCTGGCTCCTATTGCAGGGACCAGCTCCACACAGATATAACCTGACCACACCTAGCCTTAGATGCACCATGTGGCCCTTCCTTTTGCCCTGGGGTTTCTCTTCACTGCTGTGTTGGACTCCTGATGGAATCCAGTCAGCCACTCTGACGGATGAACAAATGTGTACACAGAGTTAACCCCCATGTAATCTTTGACCAATGCAGGAGAGGAGCCAGGGAATACATGCTCCCCTCCTCCATCCCTCAGGCTGACAATCCTGAAGTATATTCTGTGTGACTCTCAGAGTCCCAGCCAAACCATAACTCATTATCTAAGTGGTGAAAGCTCACCAGCATATCCCTGGTTGATGATTCCTCCTTTTCTATGCATTGCCTGTCCCTTGGAGTCATTTTCCATAAACTACCCTGACTTAAGTCCTCATTTCCGACCCTAATTTGGGGGGCAACCTAGGCTAATCCACTTTGCACTGGTATGCTGGTATCTGACCCTGTACATCCTTAAGCATGCAGCATAAAAGCCCCATCTCCTAAGAGTCCAGGTGCCTTTCCCTCAATCTGATGCTTGGCCCTGCGGAATTTCCCAGCGGTGCTCCTGATGTGGTGGCTGATGGGAACCTGAACCAGTCCCTGCTGTCTCCTGAGGTTCCCCCTGCAGACTGTGCCAGCACGCTGGCGTACGTGTCCTTTACCATCGCTTGCACTATACTGTTGTTACAGTGCCTGGGGCATGCTGGTGCTGCCGGCTCTTCAGCAGACTCCTGAACAGTGGTCGGGGAAGAAGAACATCTCTGTCCACATAAGATGCACTTCTTCAGCTGCTCGGCAGCCAGTATGACAAAGCGCTTTAGTGTAACACAGTATTCCTCCCAAGGCACATGGTGGTAGAGTGGCTGGATTTGCACGATTTCTAGCCTCATTCATTTTCAGTGAAAAGGGATCATAGGCAGAGAGAGCAGTCAGAAGGCAGCTGCAGTATGTCAGGCTAGAGAAAAGGATGTTTTGTATCAGGGTGGTGTAGCTGAGATGAACCAAAGTGGATGACTTTGAGACAGTTTAAAGGGAGGATCATAATAGTCAAGGCATGAATTCTCATCTAGGAAAGAAAAATTAAGTAGAAATGTCCAGGACTGATATTTAGCTATATACCAATATGGCTACATTGTTAAGATACTGAAACCTTTGATATTGTTTGGTAAACTGAATTGCTCTAGCCCTGAGCTCTTTGAATGCCTCCTTCCAGGAACAGTCTAGAAAGCTTCATGATCCAGCAAAAGGTACATATGGCAAGCGGGAGGCCTCTGAGTCTTGTTCCAGCATTATTACTGATGCCCGTTCTAGCTGGCCAGTGCTTATGCGGTACTGATGATTAATTCTGAATATCAGCCCTGAAAATGTAGACAATGGCAGACAGACAACTTCAGTCTCTGGGTGCTCCCCAGCTCCACCTACAACTTGATTAGAATGTTTCCATGTGGCTCTGATCCCCTCAACCAGGAGCACCCCTGTGAGGGAATCCTCATAGACGGTGGCCTCAGATGTGGCGGGCAGCTGGATTCAATAGACCAGAAGCTGGGCTGCGAAGTTGCTTGATATAATTGATTTTATCATCGACTAGGCAGGAGCCCTCTGTCCTTAGATATAAAACAGGGCATGTGCTCCCTCCTGCCCTGCTCATGTCTCTTCTTGCAACTAATGCTCTCACAGGATGGCCCAGAGGCTCTTGTGACTTTTACATGTGAATGGCTGAATCCTCCATTTTGTACCTCTAACCATCATCATGCCCCAGAATTTGACTTCTATAATGGAAGTTTCCACCTGGGCGCAGAAGGGCCTAGAGGAGCTACTCCATGTTCAAGGTCAGGAGGGGCAGCTGTGAGGAGATACCTCTCATGCAAGGTAAGGAGCAGTGGCTGTGCTTTGCTGGAGCAGCCGTGAAGAGATACCCATGTCCAAGGTAAGAGAAACCCAAGTAAGACAGTAGGTGTTGCAAGAGGGCATCAGAGGGCAGACACACTGAAACCATACTCACAGAAAACTAGTCAATCTAATCACACTAGGACCACAGCCTCATCTAACTGAGTGAAACTAAGCCATGCTCTGTGGGGCCACCCAAGATGGGTGGGTCATGGTGGAGAAGTCTGACAGAATGTGGTCCACTGGAGAAGGGAATGGCAACCACTTCAGTATTCTTACCTTGAGAACACCATGAACAGTATGAAAAGGCAAAATGATAGGATACTGAAAGAGAACTCCCCAGGTCAGTAGATACCCAATATGCTACTGGAGATCAGTGGAGAAATAACTCCAGAAAGAATGAAGGGATGGTTCCCGCCTCCCTTCCCATCCCATCCATCTGGGTCGTCCCAGTGCACTAGCTTTGAGTGCCCTGTTTCATGCATTGAACTTGGACTGGTCATCTCTTTCACATATGGCCATATACATGTTTTAATGCTATTCTCTCAAATCATCCCACCCTCAACTTCTTCCACGCAGTCCTAAAGTCTGTTCCTTATATCTGCGTCTCTTTTTCTGGCTTACATAGGGTCATTGTTAGTATCTTTCTAAATTCCATATATATGTGTTAATATACTGTATTGGGGTTTTTCTTTCTGACTTACTTCACTCTTTATAATAGGCTTCACTTTCATCTACCTCATTAGAACGGACTCAATTGCATTCTTTTTAAAAGCTGAGTAATATTCCATTTTGTATATGTACCAAAACTTGCTTATCCAATTGTCTGCCAATTGACATCTAGTTTGCTTCCATGGGACATCCCTGGTGGCTCAGATGGGAAAGAGTCTGCCTACAATGTGGGAAACCTGGATTCAGTCCCTGGGTTGGGAAAATCTCCTGGAGAAGGAAATGACAACCCATTCCGGTATTCTTGCCTGGAAAATCCCATGGACAGAGGAGCCTGGTAGGCTACAGTCCATGGGATTGAAAAGAATTGGACACAACTGAGTGACTTCACTTTCACTTTGCTTCCAAGTCCTAGCTTTTGTAAACAGTGCTGCAATAAACTTTGGAGTACATGTTTCTATTTCAATTCTGGTTTCCTCAGTGTGTATGCCTAGCAGTGGGACTGCTGAGTCTTATAGCAGATCTATTTCAAGGTTTTTAAGAAATCTCCACACTGTTCTCCATAGTGGCTGTAATAGTTTGCATTCCCACCAACAGTGTAAGAGGATTCCCTTTTCTCCACATCCACTCCAGTCTTTATTGTTTGTAGACTTTTTTTTTTTTTTTTAGAGGAGGGTGTGGTTTGATTTTTTGATGGCAGCCATTCTGACAAGCATGAGATTTGCTTTTGGTTTGCATTTCTCTGATAATGTGTGATGTTGAACACTTTTCATCTGTTTGTTAGCCATCTGTGTGTGTTCTTTGGGGAAATGTTTGTTTAGCTCTTTGGCCCATTTTTTTTATTGGATTTTTTTTTTTTTTTTTTTTTTTGTGGCACTGAGAGGCATGGGCTGCTTTTATATTTTGGAGATTAATTGTCAGTCGCTTTGCTTGCTATTATTTCCCCTATTCTGAAGGTTGTCTTTTCAGTGTTGTTATAGTTTCTTTTGTTGTGCAAAAACTTTTTAGCTTCATTAGGTACCATTTGTTTATTTTTGTTTTTATTTCCATGACTTTGTTAAGTGGAACATACAGTATCTTACTGTGATTTTTGTCAGAGTTTTCTGCCTATGTTTTCCTCTTAGAGTTTTATAATTTCTGTTCTTACATTTAGATCTTTAATCCATTTTGAGTTTATTTTTGTGTACGGTGTTAGAAAGTATTCTAGTTTCATTCTTTCATAGGTAGTTGAAAAGACAAGAGATTGTCTTTTCTCCGTTGTATATTATTTCCTCCTTTGTCAAAGATAAGAAGTCCATAGGTGTGTGGATTTATCTCTAGGCTTTCTATTTTGTTTCACTGAGTGATACTTCTGTCTTTGTGCCAGTATCATACTGTCTTGATGACTGTAGCTTTGTAGTATGGTCTGAAGTCAGGCAGGCTGATTCCTCCAGTTTCATTTTTCTTCCTCAAGATAGCTTGCCAATTCGAGTTTTTCTGTGTTTCCATAAAATTGTGAAATTACTTGTTCTAGTTATGTGAAAAATACCTTTGGTAACTTGGTAGGAACTGAGCTGAATCTATAGATTGTTTTCGGTAGTGTTTTCATTTTCACTATATTGATTTTCCAAATCCATGAACATGGAATATTTCTCCATGTGTTTCTGTCATCTTTGATGTCTCTAATCAGTGTTTTATAGTTTTCTATATATAAGTCTTTTGTTTCTTTAGGTAAATTATTCCTAAGTATTCTATTCTTTTTGTTGAAATGGTGAATGGGATTGTTTCCTTAATTTTTCTTTCTGTTTTTTTTTTAATTGCAAGTGTATAGGAATGCAAGGGATTTCTGCATATTAATTTACATTCTGCAGCTTTATTATATTCATTGTTTAGCTCTAGTAATTTTCTAGCAATGTCTTCAGGGTTTTCTATGTAGAGCATTCCGTCATCTACAAATAGTGAGAGCATTACTTTTTCTTTTCCAATATAGATTCCTTTTATTTATTTTTCTCCTCTGATTTCTGTGGCTAAAATTTCCAAAAGTATGTTGAATAGTAGAGGTGTGAGTGGGCACCCTTGTCTTGTTCCTGACTTTAGAGGAAATGCTTTCAATTTTTTACCACTAAAAATAATGTCATTTGGGCTTGTCAAAGCATCACTATGAACAAAGCTAGTGGAAGTGATGGAATTCCAGTTGAGCTATTTCAAATCCTGAAAGATGATCCTGTGAAAGTGCTCCACTCAATATGCCAGCAAATTTGGAAAACTTGGCAGTGGCCACAGGACTGGAAAAGGTCAGTTTTCATTCTAATCCCAAAGAAAGGCAATGCCAAAGATTGCTCAAACTACTGCACAATTGCACTCATCTCACTTGCTAGTAAAGTAATGCTCAAAATTCTCCAAACCAGCTTCAGCAGTACATGAACCATGAACTTCAAGATGTTCAAGCTGGTCTTAGAAAAGGCAGAGGAACCAGAGATCAAATTGCCAACATCCACTGGATCATGGAAAAAGCAAGAGAGTTCCAGAAAAACATTTATTTCTGCTTTATTGACTAAGATAAAGCCTTTGACTGTGTGGATCACAATAAACTGTGGAAAATTCTGAGAGAGATGGGAATACCAGACCACCTAACCTGCCTCTTGAGAAACCTTATGCTGATCAGGAAGCAACAGTTAGAACTGGACATGGAACAACAGACTGGTTCTAAATAGGAAAAAGTGTATGTTAAAGCTATATATTGTTACCCTGCTTATTTAACTTATATGCAGGGTACATCATGAGAAATGCTGAGCTGGAAGAAGTACAAGCTGCAATCAAGATTGCCAGGGAAATATCAATAACCTCAGATATGCAGATGACACCACCCTTATGGCAGAAAGTGAAGAGGAACTAAAGAACTTCTTGATGAAAGCGAAAAAGGAGAGTGAAAAAGTTGGCTTAAAGCTTAACATTCAGAAAACGAAGATCATGGCATCTGGTCCCATCACTTCATGGGAAATAGATGGGAAAACAATGGAAACAGTGTCAAACTTTATTTTTGGGGGCTCCAAAATCACTGCAGATGGTGACTGCAGCCATGAAATTAAAAGACACTTACTCCTTGGAAGGAAAGTTATGACCAATTTAGATAGTATGTTCAAAAACCGAGGCATTACTTTGCCAACAAAGATCCGTCTAGTCAAGGCTATGACTTTTCCAGTAGTCATGTATGGATGTGAGAGTTGGACTGTGAAGAAAGCTAAGTGCTGAAGAATTGATGCTTTTGAACTGTGGTGTTGAAGACTCTTGAGAGTCCCTTGGACTACAAGGAGATCCAGCCAGTCCATTCTAAAGAAGATCAGTCCTAGGTCTTCTTTGGAAGGACTGATGCTAAAACTGAAACTCCAACACTTTGGCCACCTCATGTGAAGAGCTGAGTTATTGGAAAAGACTGACACTGGGAAGGATTGGGGGCAGGAAGAGAAGGGAATGACAGAGGATGAGATGACTGGATGGCATCACTGACTCGATGGACATGAGTTTGCATGAACTCTGGGAGTTAGTGATTGACAGGGAGTCCTGGTGTGCTGAAATTCATGGGGTCCTAAAGAGTCAGACACGACTGAGCCACTGAACTGAACTGAACTGAACTGAATGCTGAGGTATGTTCCTTTATGTCTGCTTTCTAGAGAGGTTTTTTTTATTTTATTTTTTTCATAAATGGGTGCTGAATTTTGTCAAAGGCTTTCTTTGCAACTATTGTGATAATCATATGGTTTTATATTTTAATTGTTAATGTGATGTATTACATTAATTAATTTGCAAATATTGAAGAATCCTTGCATCCCTGGGATAAAGCCTACCTGGTCAGACACATGATCTTTTTAGTATGATGTTGGATTTGTTTGCTAGAATTTTGTTAAGGATTTTGGCATCAATGTTCATCAGTGATATTGGCCTTTTTTTTTTTTTTTGTGGCATCTTTGTCTGGTTTTGGTATTAGAGTGATGATGGCCTCATAAAATGAGTTTGCGAGTTTACTTTTCTATGCAATTTTCAGGAAGAATTTGAGTAGGATAGGTATTAGCTCTTTAATTTTTTGGTAGAATTCACCTGTGAAACCATCTGGTCCTGGGTCTTGTTTGTTGGAAGATTTTGTTTACAGTTTTGATTTCCATGCTGTTATATGTCTGGTAATAGCAGCACTTGTATAACATAAATAAAATGAATTATAAGCATCTGTGATAAATATATGTATGTGTACACACTCAGTTTTTCAGCTTTTTCTGACTCTTTGTGACTACATATATTGTAGCCGTCTGGTCTCCTCTGTCCATGGATGTTCCAGGTAAGAATACTGGAGTGGGTTGCCATTTCCTCCTCCACTGGATCCTCGCAACCCAGGGATCAAACCCCTGTCTCACTGGGACTCTTGGATTGGGAGGAAGATTCTTTTACCACTGAGCCACCTGGGAAGCTCCAACTATATGTATACAAGTTCACAGTAACAGGAGTGAAAAGGCACAGATGGGAGTGTTGAGTAGAAAAGGAATGAAACAAACTTTATGATTTGCTTTGAATTATTATGTATGCATATATATGTGTATATATATATATATATAATTTTATTTGTACATAGAAGATACTGAAAACCAAGGCCAAAATATCAATTCCATATGGAATAATATTATTTTTATCAGCTTTTATCAATTGCAGCCTCTGATTTATCCTAATCAACTTCAAAGTCTGTCATAAACATTGATATTAAAGAAAAATAATTTTGCATAATCTATTTTATATGAGATTAGAGTCTAGGCTTTCCATATTGTAATGATCCTTTTATTTCATACAGATTCAGTTATTTGTTTGTTTTTGCACAGGAGAGAAACTGTAAATTTAGAGCTAGTGATGTTGAATTTTGCATGGATATGGATTTGTAAATGAATATGCTTCCAATCATTAAGAGAGGCAATGAAAAATAAGATAAAAAATATTAGTTGCTTAGATTAATATAACAGTATTTTTAAACTCATGTTGATATCTAAGGAAGGTTAAGTAGAGATTTCTGTTCAATTACAGTCACCATGAAGCACAGGCTGTTGGAGAAACTGTCATTTTGAATGTTCTCAACCTTTAGTCTACAAGTAGAAGAGAGCTGTAGGGGCCTTGTGGTGGCAATGAAATACTGTAGCCTGGAAATGGGATATTTTGGTTTGTTCATATCTACTTGGATATGATCTCCCTCAGCCACAAAAAGACCAGGGAATCCAATTTTATGATGTACCCCAAAGGAGACAATTTAAGGATATTTGGTAAATAACAGAAATGACCATGCAACATTGTAGTAGGAAATCAAATACTGGTTATCAATATAATCCATAGATATACAACAAAACATTTTATATATTATATATATATATATTTTTTTACATATATTTATAGGTATAATATTCAACTGTATTAACATATTGTGAAACTGAACATCATAGATTTATGGATATGGAAGACTGGATTTAGAATACTAACCAAGACATATTGATTTTGTGAACTTGGACATTTTAACTGAATAGGATATTTTAATTACCTTTTTTTTATAAGAGGCAATCGTGTGTAAGACAATTGTTTTTCCTACATGAACTTGATGGGATTATCTTTATGAGGTTCTAAATATGGTGCTAAAATTAAACATTCACTGTTAGTGGTTATAGTCATGACAATGACATTATTATATGCTTTGTTTTATGATCACATAATAATTAATATATTTTAAAGTTCTTTCAAATATTTTAATTCAACACATAATCATAAGTGTTAAAGAACACATGAGACAACTGAATCTCTGACTAACTTCTTCAAAGTTAATTACACTAGCTTCTTCAGTGTCTCAGGTCAAAGAAATGGAAGAACCTAGAATAAAATCCGACCAACTGACACTGCTATAGATTTTAAAAACTAAAACAAAATACAAAAGAAAAGGCAACTTTGGACATCATACATAGTGTGCAGCTGAATTTTGGAAATGGTTGAAAATAATCCTATTGTTAATATTGAATCAAACAATATTCTAATTATATATCAGTAATGTTATGAAGCCTACCTATTGTTTTAGGATGCAAATTATGAGGATTCAATATTAACCTTGACTGACATGCAATGTCAAGTACAATGTCAATGAAATATTTAAAAAAAACAAAAACTAGAAATAGAACATCATTTTTCTTAGAAAAAACTCTATTCCTCACCTAATATTTTGCTTGTTGCTTTGACCTCCCACATTATAGGAATATATTTTAGTACATCAGTTCAAGTCTAGTTGAATAGTTACACTTATTCTCAAATTGATATTGATAGCTCTCTTTGCAATCTTCTTCCTGAACTAGATAACCTTCCCCACAAATTGTCAACAGAGTTGCTCTCCACTGTGATTTTTGGGAACATAATGGGTCCCAATGTGCCCAGTACCTGTCTCACTGACTTCCAGAGATTCCC
Source organism: Aepyceros melampus (assembly GCA_006408695.1). Taxonomy (NCBI): domain Eukaryota; kingdom Metazoa; phylum Chordata; class Mammalia; order Artiodactyla; family Bovidae; genus Aepyceros; species Aepyceros melampus. Next base: position 53,199 of record SJXQ01010074.1, read on the forward strand.
AGAGTCCTTGTGTCTTGTTTCTTTCAAAACATAATGTTTTTGACATGTCACTGTCAGTGTCTCATTTAGTTCTCCTGCTACTGTTTCACTGTTTTCTTGCTATTTCACAAGAAGAACGTCTTATTAAAGAGACAGTAGTTCAAGTTATACTCAGAATCTTGATCAAAAACCATCATTGCATGGCACTCTTAGCCTGAGGCAAGCACTCAATCTATTTCTTTTTCTTCCTTTTTTTTTTTTTTTTTGGTAAATTAATTTATTTACTTGCATTGATTGGTGAAGAAGGCTTTCTTATCTTTTCTTGCTAAATGTATTTATTTTAATTTGAGGCAAATTACTTTACAATATTGTTGCAATTATCTTACAATATTGTGGTTTTTGCCATACATTGACATGGATCAGCCCTGAGTTTACATGTGTTCCCCATCCTGAACCTCCTTCCCTCCTCCTCCTATCCCATCCCTCAGGGTCATCTCAGTGCACCAGCCCTGAGCGCCCCATCTAATGCATCAAACATGAACTGGTGATCTATTTCCCATATGGTAATTTACATGTTTCAATGCTATTCTCTCAAATTATCCCATGGCCCTATAGGTAGGTAAGTGGGAGTCATAACCATACACCCCACACTGGAAACTAATAATTTGCATATTTTAGGTAGCTAGGAGTTTGAAGCATATTTTATTAGATCAGGAATGGTAACAGAGATTATTTACATAAAATGTCCTGAAAACAGTTGTTATAAAATTTTACAACACAAGACTCAAACCATAGCAAATCTGTGTGGGTTTGAAGCTCAGTACAAGTCCTGGATTCATGTCTCACCACAATCAATACCTATAATCCATTTCAGGTACATAACCTTTGTCTCAAACTATGATATATGTTCTTACCTATGATCCCTTTTCCTGAAGAAAGAAAATGAAGCTCACCAAGTTTATGTCATTTATCCAGAAGTTGATGAATTGAAGGCAGACAGCTGTCTTCAGAGGCATTTGTGCTTAATGTATCAACAGAGCATGTTCTTTCTCATGTCTCAAAAAGCTCTAAGAAGCAAAACACTCTGACTTTGTCCTAGTGTACTCTAAAGTTTCCTAACCAAGGCACTATTGGTATTTTGGAGCAAATATTTTGTTCAGTGTGGGGGGCTGTACATTCTAGGTATGATGCTTAGCAGGAACTCTGGCCAGTACCCATTAGATGCCAGTTGCACCCTGCCCCCTACCCACTCCATCATGGCAACCAAAAACGTCTCCAGACAAAACTGCACTTGGTTTAGAATCAAAGGCACTGAGAAAAGAAAAATCAACAATTATTGTTTGATTTCAACTAGATTATTATTATTATTTTTAAGTTTCCTAAGTGATGCTAGCGGTGAAAACATCTGCCAGCTAATGCAGAAGATGCAAGAGATGAGTGCTTGATCCTTGGGTCAGAGAAGGAAATCCTGGAGAAGGAAATGGCAATCTCTCCAGGATTCTTGCCTGAAAAATACCCGAGACAGAGGAGTCTGGTGGGCTACTGTCCATGGGATTGAAAGAGTCAGACACGATTGAGCAACAGAGTAAACACACATTTTTCTTTACAGACAACATATGGTCATTTAATAGTTCAATATGACAAAAACAATGGAATACATGTAATCTTTACATATTTAAAAAGAAATTATGAAGAAACTGCAGATTATCAGTTTATTTATGTTACTATAGTCAGTCTTAGTAAGTAATAAAATTTTTGACATTTTTTCATATTACATGCGTAATTTTTTCTGTGTGATAAGGTATGTAATGTTTTCTGTGTGATAAGGTATGTGATTCTGTTAATGACTCAGAATCTCTTTGACTTATTTATTTATCTATTTAATTTGAGGCTAATTACTTTACAGTAGTGTGGGGGGTTTTGCCATACATTGACATTGATCAGCCATGACTGTACATGTGTCTCACTATCCTGAAGCCCCGTGCCATCTCCCTCCCTTCCCTCATCCTTCTGGGTTGTCCTAGAACACCAGCTTTGAATGCCCTGCCTCATGCGTTGAACTTGCACTGGTCATCTATTTTACATATGGTAATATACACGTTTCACTGCTATTCTTTCATATTGTCCCACACTTGCCTTCTCCAATATAGTCCAAAAGTCTGTTCTTTACATCTATATTTCTTTTGCTGTCTTACACATAGGGTCTTTGCTATTGTCTTTCTAAATTCCATATATATATGTTAATATACTCTATTGGCGATTATCTTCCTGGCTTACTTTGCTCTGTATAATAGTCTCCAGTTGCATGAACCTTATTAGAACTGACTCAATTGCATTCTTATTTATTTATTTATTTATTTATTTATTTATTTTGTATGAAGTGGAAAAGGATAGCTTTATTGCCTTTCCAGGCAAAGTGGGCCCCAGCAGACTAATGATTTCAAAACCAAGTGTCTCAATTTGGGGAAGATAATGACAAGTTTGATAAGTTTTATAGTAATTGTTCAAAAGAGGCAGGATCAGCTCGTGGACACTATTCTGATGGGTTAGTGGTGAGGTAAGTAGGGGTCCACATTGTCAACGTTCATTTTCAACTAATTTTATGTCTATATGCTTGTGGACATAGACAAGCACTCCTCATCAATCATTAACTTCTCAAACCACGTAGAAGGAGTTTCAATATCTGCAAAATAGCTCAAAGATTTTGTGTGTATCTTTTGTTGGGGAAATAGGACCTTGCCCCAAGGCTGCTCTTTATTGTTTGTTTCTTCATGGTCTCCTGTTTCCTTCTTCTCTAATTGACAACTTCTTGAATCTACCACTGGAACTCAGGGAAGGTCATGGAGGCTGAATGAAGGTGTATACTCAAAGAAATGAAGGACACAAAGTGTTTGTGCCCAGGGGCCCCACAAGGCCCTTAATAGTGTTGATTATGATTATTATAAAATATGAATTAAATGGGTAGAAGAAGAAAGAAGAGCTAGGGAAAGGGTGAATGGAGTGTAGCTGTTAAAAAATCAGACAAAAATAAAACTAAACAAACAAAACCCAAGCAAGAATGGTAGGAGGCACGGTAATAAAACATTTAAGAAACCAGGACTGGTGAGTAGTTTTCAGATGCCAAACAATGTAGAGGCTTTTAGGAAGACAAGAACTTGGACAATACTTTGGGATCTGGCAATTAACACATCTATAGTAATTTAAAAAAATGTGACTTTTAAAATAAAGAATAAGCGGGAAAGATAATTGGAAAAGTAGGTTAGGATCTCCTTTGGAGAGGGAATAGGAGAGGAGGCAAGTTTGAATGTTTGGCTGGAGACCTCAGACTTTATATTTAGGCAATGGCAAAACCTAGGAGGTATCTGAGTATAAGAAATCCTGGTGCTGCTGTTTACAATAGCCAGTACATGAAAGTAACCTAGATATCCATCGACAGACAAATGGATAAGAAAGATATGGCACATACACACAATGGAGCACCACCCAGCCATCAAAAAGAATACTTTTGAATCAACTCCAATGAGGTAGATGAAATGGAGCCCACTATACAGAGTGAAGTAAGCCAGAAAGAAAAACACCAACACAGCATACCAATGCATATATATGGAATTTAGAAAGATGGCAATGACAACCCTGTATCAGTTTAGTTCAGTTGCTCAGTCATGTCCGACTCTTTGCGACCCCATGAATCACATCATGGCAGGCCTCCCTGTCCATCACCAACTCCCGGAGTTCACTCAGATTCACATCCATTGAGTCAATGATGCCATCCAGCCATCTCATCCTCTGCTGTCCCCTTCTCCTCCTGCCCCCAATCCCTCCTAGCATCAAAGTTTTTTCCCATGAGCCAACTCTTTGCATGAGGTGGCCAAAGTACTGGAGTTTCAGCTTTAGCATCATTCCTTCCAAAGAAATCCCAGGGCCAATCTCCTTCAGAATGGACTGGTTGGGTCTCCTTGCAGTCCAAGGGACTCTCAAGAGTCTTCTCCAACACCACAGTTCAAAAGCATCAATTCTTCAGCGCTCAGCCTTCTTCACAGTCCAACTCTCACACCCATACATGACCACAGGAAAAACCATAGCCTTGACTAGACGGACCTTTGTTGGCAAAGTAATGTCTCTGTTTTTGAATATGCTATCTAGGTTGGTTATCACTTTTCTTCCAAGGAGTAAGCGTCTTTTGATTTCATGGCTGCAGTCACCATCTGTAGTGATTTTGGAGCCCCCCCCCAAAAAAAAAAAGTCTGACACTGTTTCCACTGTTTCCCCATCTATTTCCCATGAAGTGATGGGACCATATGCCATGACCTTCGTTTTCTGAATGTTGAGCTTTAAGCCAACTTTTTCACTCTCCTCTTTCCTCAAGAGGCTTTTTAGTTCCTCTTCACTTTCTGGGTGGTGTCATCTCCATTGCTAAAACTGCCGTCTACTGGTCATAATGATTCAGAAGATTGGGCATGAAGGCACTGTTATAAGGCAATTCCTGGCACATCCTAAAGGTAATAGGCTCAAAGAAAAAAGAAAAACTGTTCTCACCCATACGGCCCACAAACACATCAAGGGCCACAGATAGAAGACGATCCAACTCATAGCCATGCTTTCTCGACTGAATGGGATTCAGATGATCAGGCCTACTCGATATGTATTTTAGATCTTTGTACACTTGCAGGTCTCAGCTTGAAAGGACTTCTATTTTACTGTTAAGTTCTTCAAACAGAATTACTCTTTGCACCTTCAGAGGTTTGTTAGCTTGGTCTCACAAAAGGCATTTGTTTTTGGTTTTTCAATATGGGAAAATGACATCATCTTGCCTCTTTTCATTTTATTACATCAGGTACCATGTGGCCAACATGTCAAGATGATCAACCACATTCCCAAACAACAGATTCCTTCTTAGGAGAAGAGCTATTTCTTCCTCTGACTGAAATATCTCACACCCCGGGGACGGGCTCCCGGTGGCTCTGGTGCCGCCAGGCGCGGCCACAAGTCCCTCAGGTAAACGGAGCCAGTGGGGACCCGCATTCTTTTTTATAGTTGAGTAATATTCCATTGTGTATATGTACCAAAACTTGCTAATCTATTCGCCTGCCAAAAGATAGCTAGTTTGCTTCCATGTCCTAGCTGTTGTAAACAGTGCTGCAATGAACACAGGGGCCCAAGTGTCTCTTTCAATTCTGGTTTCCTTGGTGTGTATGCCCAGCAGTGGGATTGCTGGGGCAAAAGGAAGTTCTATTTCCAGTTCTTTTAAACAATCTTCACACTCTTCTCCATAGTGGCTCTACTAGGTTGCATTCCCACCAACAGTGTAAGAGAGTTTTCTTTTTTTTTTTCCTCCACACTCTCTCCAGCATTTACTGTTTGTAGATTTTTTGGTGGTAGCCATTCTGACCAATGTAATTTGATATTTCATTGTCGTTTTTATCAACTGTGGAAAATTCTGAAAGAGATGGGAATACCAGACCACCTGACCTGCCTCCTGAGAAACCTATATGCAGGCCAGGAAGCAACAGTTAGAACTGGGCATGGAACAGCAGACTGTTTCTAAATAGGAAAAGGAGTACGTCAAGGCTGTATACTGCACCCTTCTTATTTAACTTATATGCAGAGTACATCATGAGAAACGCTGGGCTGGAAGAAGCACAAGCTGGAATCAAGATTGCTGGGAGAAATATCAACCTCAGATATGCAGATGACACCACTCTTATGGAAAAAAGTGAAGAGGAACTAAAAAGCCTCCTGATGAAAGTGAAAGAGGAGAGTGAAAAAGTTGGCTTAAAGCTTAAACATTCAGAAAACGAAGATCGTGGCATCTGGTCCCATCACTTCATGGGAAATAGATGGGGAAACAGTGGAAACAGTGTCAGACTTTATTTTGGGGGGCTCCAAAATCACTGCAGATGGTGACTGCAGCCATGAAATTAAAAGACACTCCTTGGAAGGAAAGTTATTACCAATATAGATGGTATATTAAAAAGCTGCTGCTGCTGCTAAGTCGCTTCAGTCGTGTCTGACTCCGTGTGACCCCATAGATGGCAGCCCACCAGGCTTCCCCATCCCTGGGATTCTCCAGGAAAGAACACTGGAGTGGGTTGCCATTTCCTTCTCCAATTAAAAAGCAGAGACATTAACTTTGCCAACAAAGGTCCATCTAGTCAAGGCTATGATTTTTCCAGTGGTCATGTATGGATGTGAGAGTTGGACTATGAAGAAGGCTGAGCGCCAAAAAATTGATGCTTTTGAACTGTGGTTTTGGAGAAGACTCTTGTGAGTTCCTTGGACTGCAAGGAGATCCAATCAGTCCATTCTAAAGGAGATCAGTCCTGGGTGTTCTTTGGAAGGACTGATGCTAAAGCTGAAACTCCAGTACTTTGGCCACCTCATGCGAAGAGTTAACTCATTGGAAAAGACTGATGCTGGGAGGGATTGGGAGCAGGAGGAGAAGGGGACGACAGAGGATGAGATGGCTGGATGTCATCACCGACTCGATGGACATGAGTTTGAGTGAACTCCGGGAGTTGGTGATGGACAGGGAGGCCTGGCGTTTTGTGACTCATGGGGTCACAAAGAGTCGGACACGACTAAGTGACTGAACTGAACTGACTGTGGTTTTTATTTTCATCTCTCTGATAATGAGTGATGTTGAGCATCTTTTCATCTGTTTGTTAGCCATCTGTATGTTTTCTTCGGAGAAATGTCTGTTTAGTTCTTTGGCACCACCACCCCCCCCCCTTTTTTTTTTTTTGGTCGTTTATTTTTCTGGCACTGAGCTGCATGGGCTTCTTTTATACTTTGGAGATTAATTGTCAGTTGCTTTGCTTTCTATTATTTTATCCTATTCTGAAGGTTGTTTTCTCATTGTTCTTATATTTTCCTTTATTTTTCAAAATCTTTTAAGCTTCATTGGGTACCATTTGTTTATTTTTGTTTTTATTTCCATGACTTTATTAGGTGAAACATACAAGATCTTACTGAGATTTTTGTCAGAGTTTTCTTCCTATGTTTTTCTCTAGGAGTTTTATAATTTCTGGTCTTACTTTTAGATCTTTAGTCTATTTTGAGTTTATTTTTGTGTATGGTGTTAGAAAGTGTTCTAGTTTCATTCTTTCACAGGTGGTTGACCAGTTTTCCCAGTACCACTTGTTAAAGAGATTATCTTTTATTCATTGTATATTTGTTCCTCCTTTGTCAAAGATAAGGCATCCACAGGTGTGTGGATTTATCTCTAGGCTTTCTATTTTATTCCACTGGTCTATATTTCTGTCTTTGGGCCAGTACCATACTGTCATGAAGACTGTATTGATGACAGTATGGCACCATACTTGTAGCTTTGTATTATAGTCTGAAGTCAGGCAGGTTGATTCCTCAGTTCCATTCTTCTTCCTTAAAATTGCTTTAGCTACTCAAGGTTTTTTGTGTTTCCACACAAATTGTGAAATTATTTGTTCTAGTAATGTAAAAAAAATACCATTGGTAGTTTGGTAGGAATTGAGTTGAATCTATAGATTGCTTTGGGTCATATACTAATTTTCACTCTATTAATTCTCCCAGTCCATAAACATGATATATTTCTCCATGTGTTTGTATCATCTTTCATGTCTTTCATCAGTGTTTTATAGTTTTCGTATATAATCTTTTGTTTCTTTAGGTAAATTTACTACTATTTTATTCTTTTCATTGAAATGGTGAATGGGATTGTTTCCTTAATTTCTCCTTCTGTTTTCTCATCATTAGTTTAAAGGAATGTAAGGGATTTCTGTGTATTAATTTTATATCCTACTATATTCCTTGTTTAGCTCTAGTAATTTTCTGTTGATGTCTTTAGGGTTTTCTATATAGAGGATCTTGTCATCTGCAAACAGTAAGGGGCTTACTTCTTTTCCAATCTGGATTCCTTTTATTTATTTTTCTTCTTTGATTCCCTTGACTAAAACTTCCCAAACTATGTTGAATAGTAGAGGTATGAGTGATCATCCTTGACTTGTTCCTAACTTTAGACAAAATGCTTTCAATTTTTCACCATTAAGGATAATGTTTACTGTGGGCTTGTCAAATGTGAGTTATATTATGTTGAGGTATGCTCCTTCTATGCCTGCTCTATGGAGAATTTGTATCATAAATTGGTGTTAAATTCTGTCCAAGGCTTTCTCTGCATCTATCGAGATAATAACATGTTTTTTATCTTTTAATTTGTTAATGTGGTGTATGACATTGACTTGTGAATATTGAAGAATCCTTGCATCCCTGGGATAAAGCCCACTTGGTGATGATATGTGATCTTTTTAATATGTTGTTGGATTCTGTTTGCTAGAATTTTGTTGATGATTTTTGCATCTATGTTCGTCAGTCATTTTGGTCAGTAGTTTTCTATTTTTGTGTCATCTTTGTCTTGATTTGGTTTTAGGGTGATGAGTGGCCTCATAGAATGAGTTTGGGAGTTCACCCTCCTATGCAATATTCTGGAAGAGTTTAAGTAGGATAGGTGCTAGCTCTTCTCTAAGTTTTTGGTAGAATTCACCTGTGAAGCCATCTGGTCCTTGGATTTTTGTTGTTGTTGGAAGATTTTTTTATTATATTTTTGATTTCCGTGCTTGTGATGGGTCTGTTAAGATTGTCTATTTCTTCCTGGGTTAGGTGTGGAAGGTTTCTAAGAAATTGTCCATTTCTTCCAAATTATCCACTTTATTAGCATATAATTGCTCATAGTTTTCTCTTCAGATCTTTTGCGTTTCCATGTTGTCTGATGTGATTTCTCCACTTTCACTTCTAATATTATTGATTTGATTTTTCTTTTTTCTTTTTTTTTTTTTAATGAGTCTGGCTAATAGCTTGTTTATTTCATTTATGTTCTCAAAGAACTGGCTTTTAATTTTGTTGATTTTTTCTATAGTCTCCTTCATTTTCTTTTCATTTTTTTTCTGCTGATTTTCAAAATTTGTTTCCTTCTACTAACTTTGGGGTTATTCTTTTCTTCTTTTTCTAGGTGCTTTAGATGTAACTTTAGGTTGTTTATTTGATGCTTTTCTTGTTTCTTGAGGTAGGCTTGTATTGCTACGAATCTCCCTCAGCAGTGGTTTTACTGAATCCCATAAGTGTTGGGCTGTTGTGTTTTCATTTTCATTTGTTTGTATGCATATTTTTATTTCCTTTTTGATTTCCTCTGTGCCATTTTGATTATTCAGAAGCATGTTGTTTAGCCTCTATATGTTTGTACTTTTAATAGTTTTTTTTTTCTGAAATTGACATCTAAACTTACTGCACTTTGATCAGAAAAAAATTTAAAAAAAATGCTTGAAATGATTTCAATTATTTTTGAATTTATCAAGGCTAGATTTATGGTCTAGGATGTGATCTCTCCTGGAGAATATTCAGTGTTCACTTGAGAAAAGGTGAATTCTGTTGTTTTTGTGTGAAATCTAACTATAGATATCAGTTAGGTTTAACTGGTGCACTGTATCAGTATGTATCATTTAGAACTTGTGTTTCTTTGCTAATTTTTTGTTTTGTTGAACTATCCACATAAGTGGGCTTTTAAAACTCCTCACTATAACTGTGTTACTGTTTATTTCTCGTTTCATACTTGCTAGCATTTCCTTTACATACTTGTGGTTTAGACAGTAAAGCATCTGCTTCCAATGCAGGAGACCCAGGTTTGGGTATTCCTCCCTGGTCAGGAAGATCCCCTGGAGAAGGAAATGGCAAGTTACTCCAGTATTCTTGCCTGGAAAATCCCATGGACAGAGGAGACTGGTAACCTACAGTCCACAGGGTTGCAAAGAGTTGGACACAACTGAGATATTTCACTTCATTATGTTGGGTATATTTAAAATTGCTATATCTTTTTCTTGGATTGATCCTTTGATCATTATTAAGTGTCCTTTGTCTCTTATCACAGTCTTTATTTCAATGTCTATTTTATCTGATATTAATACTGCTACTCTTTCTTTCTTTTGGTCCTCATTTGCATTAAATATATTTTTCTGTCCCTTTACTTTCAATCTGTATGTGTCCCTAAGTTTGCGGTGGGTCTCTTTCATACAGCATATATAGGGATTTGCTTTTGTATCCATTCAGCCAGTTTTGTCTTTAGGTTGGAGTATCTAATTCATTTACATTTAAGGTAATTATTTATAAATAGGATCGTGTTATCATTTACTTTGTTGTTTTGGGTTTGTTTTTATAAGCCTTTACTGTGTTTCTTGTCTAGAGAGGATCCTTTAGCATTTGTTGCAGAGCTGGTTTGCTGGTGCTGAATTCTGTCAGCTTTTAGTTGTCTGTAAAACTTTTGATTTCTCCCTCATATCTGAATGAGATCTTTTCTGGGTACAGTAATCTTGGTTGTAGATTTTTTTTCTCTTTCATTACTTTAAGTATATCCTGCCATTCCCTTCTGCCCTAGAGTTTCTGTTGAAAGATCAGCTATTATCCTTATGCGGATACTTTGTGTGTTATTTGTTGCTTTTCCCTTGCTGCTTCTAATATTTGGTCTTTGTGTTTGATTAATATGTGTCTTGGAGTGTTTTTGCCTTGGATTTATCTTGTTTGGGGCTCTCTGGGTTCTTGGACTTGGGTGGCTATTTTCTTCCCCATATTAGGGAAGTTTTTGACTATTATCTTCTCAAGTATTTTCACATGTGCTTTCTTTTTGTCTTCTACTTCTGAGACACCTATGACTCGAATGTTGGAGCATTAACATTGTCCCAGAGGTCTCTGAGGTTGTCCTCATTTCTTTTAATTATTGCTTTCTCTTTCTTCTCTGCTTCATTTATTCCACCATGCTATTTTCCACGTCACTTATCCTCTCTTCTGCCTCAGTTATTCTATTGTTGGTTCCCTTTAGAGTTCCTTTGACCTCAGTTATTGCATTGTTAATTATTTACTGACTCTCCTTTATTTCTTCAAGGTCCTTGTTAAACATTTTTTGCATCGTCTCAATCCTTGTCTCTAGTCTATTTATTTGTAGCTGCATTTTGCTTTCAAGATTTTGGACCATCTTTACTTTCATTATTCTGAATTCTTTTTCAGATAGACTCCCTATCTCCTCCTCTTTTTGTTTGGTTTGGTGGCTTTTTATCATGTTTCTTCACATGCTGAATATTTCTCTGCATTTTCAAATTGTGAAATCTGCTCCCTGTGGGTAAGGTTGGACTAATGGGTGTCAAGATTTCCTAGCTGGGGGATTTTGTGTACAAACAAACTGTACTGGTGGGTGGAACTGGATCTCTTCTCTCTGGAATGCAGAGCAGTGTCCAGTAGTGAGTTTTTGGGTGCCTATGTGTTTAGCATAGCTTTTCACAGCCCTTCTTTTAATATTCAGGATTGTGTTCCTGTTTTGCTGGAGAATTATCATGGTGTGTCTTGCACTGGATCCTGTTGGCTCTTGGTTGGAGCTTGCTTTCAGTGTAGGTGTGGTGACTTTTGGGTAAGATCTTGTGTATTAATATTCCTTGGAGTCAGGAGTTTCTGATGTTCTGAAGTTTTGAAGTTAAGCCCCCTGCCTCTGGCTTTTGATCCTTCTCTTACAGTAGCCTCAAAACTTCTCCATCCATACAGCAAAGAAGATAAAACTCATAAGTTTATTGGTGAAACAATTTTCCACAGCCAGGAACACCCAGAGAGATTCACAGAGTTATGTATAGAAATGAAGAGAGATGAAGGAGGGGACCTGGAGGAGAAAAGAGAGGGTCAAAAGGAGAGAGAGAAGCCAAGCTGGAATCAAATCCCTAAGTGAAAATGGATACTGAAGATTAGATTCTTAGAGGTACAAAACTGATAACAAATACCAAAAAGCAAACATTAAAAACCTAGAATAGAGGTTAGACTCTAAAAAATACTGTATAAAAAATATAAAACATAATCAATCTAAATAATTTTTTAAAATATGAAATTCATTTTAAAAATAGGTTTTTATGGAAAGGTAATAGAAGGCTACAAAAATTAAAGTTAAAAGAGTAACAAAGAACTAAGCATTTTATAAAAAAATAAAAAGTGATAATAGTAAAAATATATCTAGTAATTTATCTGGAGCTGTTGTGGGCAATGTATAGTCAGTTCAGTGTCAGATAGTTCCTTGTTCTGGCTTGTACTTGTTCTCGAGGTCAATAGATACCCCTCAAATATCTCCAGTATTAAATGCAAGAATTTAATCTGTAGCACCTGTTACTTCCAAAGCAGTTCCCCCTTCTTTGTTTATTTTGGCTTCCTCTGTTTGCTAGTCTCTTCAGTGTCTAATTTCTGCCCTGACACAAGGGGAAGAAAGTGTCCACTTATTTAGGCTCACTTACTCAGTTGTTTTGTGGGGAGGGAGGGACACTGCAAACAAACAACACTAGCATGTGTGTGGAGTGCTCTCAGCGGATGGACCACACTTGGTTTGCCATCGCTCAAGGCAGCGTGTGCTTCCCGGGTCTACGCTGCTCAGTCTCTAGGGTGCTCTGCAAGGGCACTGTCCCAAGTGGGCCCTGCATTTCGTGCCCTTCCCAAGTTCTTGGGTGCTCCTCAAGGGCACAGATCCAGATGGGTTGTGCGCTTTGTGCCCTTCCCAGGTCCAAGCAGCTCAGGCAACCGGGTACTTGGCCAGCACATTGTCCAGGTCGACTGTGCATCTTATTCACCTGCCTGGTCCCTGCTGCTCAGTTTCCTGGGTATGCCAAAAGAGCACAGTCCCTGGTGTGCCATGTTTCTCCTCTGCGGAGGTGATCTCAGTCTGCAAAATTCCTGGGAGATGTCAACCATCAGGATCCCAGTAAGGTGAGGTTAGCAACTGGGAACCTGCTCTTAGTTTAGTGGATGATGCAGTGTCTGGGGCTGAGAATGCAGTAGCCCCTTGCCTTCCTGCTCTGGCTGTCACTTGCCTGCCTCTCTGCCTCTGTGGAGGGAGGGCCCTATCAGGCAGCCAGCTTGTTTTCCTTTGATGTTCAGTCAATCGTTTGTTCTGTGAGCTCACCAGGCATCACAGTGAAGCAGTTAGATCCTTTCACAGGGAGATTTTTTTTTTCTTTTTTTGGTCTCTCAGGGGAACCCGTGGATTGGGTTCCTATCTTACATTAGCTCCCTCAGATTGTCCTCAGAGGATTCAGGCCTGGTCCTTACCCAAAGGATCAGTGATGCAGCGTGTGCCTTGCTGTCCAACCTTCACTCTCTGGTGGCAGACATGACCTTCTGGGCCACTTCTTTGTTGGCATTTGTGGTTAGGTGCGTATTGTGTGGGTCTTTTTTTTTTCTCTTGATTGTGGGTTATGTTGCCCTTTGAGATTCCAAAACTCCCTAAAGACACACCTGTGAGAGGGATTCCTACTGTGTGGAGACTCTTCCTGACACACTCCCAAGAACGGGTCTCTGCCCCTAAATCTTATGTCTCAGTTTTTGTCTTTTATATTTTGTCCTATCTCCTTTTGAAGAGATTGAGCTGCCTTTCTGGGTGCTTAGTGTTTTCTGCTAGAGTTAAGGAGTTGTTTTTTGGAAGTTGCTCAGCATTCAGATGATATTTTGATGAATTTGTGGGGGAGAAAGTGATCAATCCAATCTATTCCTCTGCTATCTTGGAACTGCCCCACCTCCTTGATTTTTTCATGTATTGTGTGTAAAAACAGACATACAAAAAGGATAATAGTTTTGCCAAGGGAACACAGTGATCATAGCAAACACCTCCTTCCCACAACACAAGAGACAACTCTATAAATGGACATCACCAGATGGTCAATTCTGAAATCAGATTGATTCTGTTCTTTGCAGCTGAAGGAGAAGCTCTATACAGTAGCAAAAACAAGACTGGGAGCTGACTTCAGACAGATCATGAACTACTCACAGCAAAATTCAGACTTAAAATGAAGAAAGTAGGGAAAATCACTAAACCATTCAGGTATCACCTAAATCAAACCCCTTTATGTTTAAACAGTGGAAGTGACAAATATATTCAAGGGGTTATATCTGATAGACAGAGTGCCTGAAGAACTATGGACAGATGTTTGTAAAATTGTACAGGAGGAACTGATCAAGATCATTGCCAAGAAAAGGAGGAGAACTGACAAATAGCAGAGAAAAGAAGAGAAGTGAAAGGCAAAGAAGAAAAAGGAAGATCTACCCATTTGAATGCAGAACCAAAGAATAACAAGGAGAGATAAGAAACACTTCCTCAGTGATCAATGCAAATAAATAAAGGAAAACAATAGAATGAGAAAGACTAGAGATCTCTTCAAGAAAATTAGAGACACCAAGGGAATATTTCATGCAAAGATGGGCACAATAAAGTGCAGAAACAGCATGGACCTAACAAAAGCAGAAGATATTAAGAAGAGGTGGCAAGAATACACAAAGAACTATACAAAAAAGATCTTCATGACCCAGATAACCACAATAGTGTGATCACTCACTTAGAGCCACACATCCTGGAATGTGAAGTCAAGTGAACCTTCATTATAAACAAAGCTAATAGAGGTGATGGAATTCCAGTTGAGCTATTTCAAATCCTAAAAGATGATATTAAAATGCTGTACTCAATATGCCAGCAAGTTTGGAAAATGCAGCAGAAGCCTCAGGACTAGATAAGCTCAGTTTTCATTCAAATCTGAAAGAAAGACAATGCCAAAGAATGTTCAAACTGCCTCACAATAGCACTCATTTCATATGCCTGCAAAGTAATGGTCAAAATTCTCCAAGCCAAGCTACAACAGTACGTGAATCAAGAACTTACAGATGTTCAAGCCAGTTTTAGAAAAGGCAGAGGAACCAAAGATCAAATTACCAACATTCATTGAATCATCAAAAAAAAAAGAGAGAGGAGAGAGTTCCAGAAAAATATCTAATTCTACTTTATTGAGTATGTCAAAACCTTTGACTGTGTGGAACACAACACTGTTGAAAATTCTTCAAAGATGGGCATGCAAGACCACCTTACCTGCCTCCTGAGAAACCTGTATGCAGGTCAAGAAGAAACAGAACCAGACATAGACCAATGAACTGGTTCCAAACTGGAAAAGGAGAACATCAAGGCTGTACATTGTCACCCTGCTTATTTACCTTATATGCAGAGTACATAATATGAAATACCAGGCTGGATAAAGCACAGCCTTAAATCAAAATTGCTGGGCAAAATATGAATAACCTCATATATGCAGAAGACACTACCCTTAGGGCAGAAAACGAAGATGAACCAAAGAGCCTCTTGATGAAAATGAAAGAGGAAAGTGAAAATGCTGGCTTAAAATTCAATCTTCAAAAAATGAAGATCATGGTTTCTGGTCCCATCACTTCATGGAAAATAGATTAGGAAACAATGGAAACAGTGACAGACTTGATTTTCTTGGATTCCAAAATCACTGCAGATGGTGATTGAAGCTATGAAATTAAAAAATGCTTGCTCCTTGAAAGAAAAGGTATGATCAATCTAGACAGTATATTAAAAAGTGAGATATTACTTTGCTGACAAAGGTCAATCTAGTCAAAGTTATGGTTTTTCCAGTAATAGTGTATAGATGTGAGAAAGAGTTGGACCATAAAGAAAGCTGAAGTAAAGTGAAGTCACTCAGTCATGTCCAACTCTTTGTGACCCCATGGACTGTAGCCTACAGGCTCCTCCGTCCATGGGATTTACCAGGCAAAACTACTGGAGTGAGTTGCCATTTCTTTCTCAGGAGATCTTCCCAACCCAGGGATTGAACCTGGGTCTCCCGCATTGTGGGCAGATGCTTTGCCATCTGAGCCACCAGGGAAGTCAAAGAAAGCTAAGTGCTGAAGAATTGATGCTTTTGAACTATGGCATTGTAAAAGACTCTTGAGAGTCCCTTGGACTGCAAGGAGATCAACCAGTCCATCCTAAAGGAAATCAGTCCTGAATATTCATTGGAAGGACTGATGCTGGAGCTGAAGTCCCAATACTTTGGCCACCTGATGCAAAGAACTGACTCATTGAAAAAGACTCTGATCCAGGGAAATATTGAAGTCATGAGGAGAAAGGAACAACAGAAGAAGAAATGGTTGGATGGCGTCACCGACTCCACAGACATGAGTTTGAGCAAGCTCCAGGAGAAAGTCCTGGACAGAAAATCCTGTCATGATGCAGTCACAAAGTGTTAGACATTACTGAGTTACTGAACTGAATTGAACAGATCTACATAACTAAGATTTTAATGTTGTCCTTATACATGGTTATTGAATTAGACACACAATTTTCCTGCAGCAGTTTAATTTTTGGTTTCTAACTATTTGCATATTACTTTTGTTAACTCACTGGTAAGGTTTCTCGTGAAACAACTTTTTAATAGAAGCTTAATATGGGAGAACACTATATTACTAAACATGAAAATTTGAAACATACTTTTTTATTTTACATTCTATCACCTGGTAAGTCAATGCATTAACCTATTTTTTTTTGTCCCCCCTTAGGTCCTTTCTCATCTCCATTTAGAAGTAGTATTTCAGATGTTTTCTGAGTAGGGATAAAAATACAATATAAACAAACAGATAAGTACTAAACATATACAAAAATATACTATGTGCTGTGTAGAATCACTGTATGATTTAAATGAACTAAAAACGTTGGCAAAATAAGAATGAGAAAATAGAGATAGCAGTCTGATTTCCAACTCAAATTGTCTTTTCAGTTGCCAGAAGGTAAAATCTCACTGTAATTTTTACATCTTCAGTTGCCCTTCTTATAATCCACCCACCACACAGAAGCTTCCAAATTGTTTTTGAGTCTATACACAGTTCATACTGAGTCTAGACACAGAGTTAGACTCCCTTCCTTGGCTCTTTTCTTTCAGGTTTTCCTTCAGCACTGTCCAGAGGGCATGGGAATCCTAAAATCTGTGCTTGAATCTTCAATCCATAGAACTGTAAGTTTCTTCCCAAATTTTAGTGTTCATGACGTCACCTGGCACCTTCCCTCTGGCAAAAGGCCCGGGGTGGGGGGGGGAAGAAAGAAAAGAAAACCAAAAAGTAGCAACCTCATCAAATACTTTCATTTGTTTCAATTTCTACCTATTTTGGATGGTTTTCATTGCCTATTAGTTGTTTTTGCTTTCTTTTTAGTTTGTATTTGTTTGTTTCTACTTACTATGAAGAGAGTAGAAATCTCTTAAAGGCAATTTCTCCAAGACTGGGAGCTGATCTGCCAACATTTTTAGGGATCTAAGCAAGGCAGAAGGCAATAGCACACCACTCCAGTACTCTTGCCTGGAAAATCCCATGGATGGAGGAGCCTGGTAGGCTGCAATCTGTGGGGTTGCTAAGAGTCAGACATGACTGAGCGACTTCACTTTCACTTTTTACTTTCATGCATTGGAGAAGGAAATGGCAACCCACTCCAGTGTTCTTGCCTGGAGAATCTCAGGGACGAGGGAGCCTGGTGGGCTGCCGTCGATGAGTCGGACACGACTGAGGCGACTTAGCAGCAGCAACAAGCAAGGCGGAGGCTCCAAACCTGGAGTTTTATACTTTTCTTTTTTCCCCCAATCTTGCTGTTTTAAGTGCATATTTAACTGTTGTAAATGTATCTAATTTTGGCTAATGGAATTGAAAGCTTTACTGATCACAAGTTGTAGGGTGTATATTATTTGTGCTCATTTACATAATTTACTGATTAAACTACATATTTGATCTATTGACCTTTCTATTTATCTTACTTGTACAGGCCTATAATCAGGGCACATACTTTGTTGGATGGCATTTATATCTTATCTCTTATCCATTTATTTGCCCATTATTAACCTCTGAAATACTGTAGAGAAGGCCTATATTCTGTTTGCTAAGCAGTGGTTTATATTTTCTTCTTTCAAAAGTACACAATTTTTGTTGGATTTGTTTCATCCCTCTGTTCTTTCATTTAAGTTCTTTTGCATTGATTGTCTTTATTTTCTCCTTCAGAATAGACTGGTTGGATCTCCTTGCAGTCCAAGGCACTCTCAAGAGTCTTCTCCAACACCACAGTTCAAAAGCATCAATTCTTCTGCGCTCAGCCTTCTTGAAGGAGATCAACCCTGGGATTTCTTTGGAAGGAATGATACTAAAACTGAAGCTCCAGTACTTTGGTCACCTCATGCGAAGAGTTGACTCATTGGAAAAGACCCTGATGCTGGGAGGGATCGGGGGCAGGAGGAGAAGGGGACGACCGAGGATGAGATAGCTGGATGGCATCACGGACTCAATGGACATGAGTCTGAGTGAACTCCGGGAGTTGGTGATGGACAGGGAGGCCTGGCGTGCCATGATTCATGGGGTCGCAAAGAGTCTGACACGACTGAGCGACTGAACGGAACGGAACAGAACATCTTTATTTTCTTTTAGTATGCTTTTCTTTCTCCTGTTTTAGTTGACTTTGTTTCTCTATAGTTTTCTGTGTTTATGTCACAGTCTGATCAATTCTACATATATCTTTGGTAAGGTCCAAGGTATATGTAGCTAAAATATGTCCCCTGAAATTTTAATGAGAATATAATCTGCATGGGCAAGTTAGCTTTACAGCTTAGTCTTTTCTCTGATTGAGAATACTTTTTTAAATTACATTTCTATTTTGAGTAAACATTCTCAAATTTGGTATATACTCTAGTGGGGACAGAGGTAAGGAAAGAGATAATTGTAATACAGTAAACTAAAGTTTATGACAGGTGTGTCCTTAATGTGCTGTAGTTATATGTCGGTGGGACAATTAAGGTCTATGTGCACTGAGTATTGAAAGATATCTTATTGCTTTAATAAAATTAACTGCTGAAGTAACATTTTTTGGTATTTGAAATTTTCACTGTAGGTTGTTCTTTTAAAAATAAACTGATAACTTTATGTAGCATAAACTGAAGTAATGGTAAGGTTCCCAACTACTCATACATTTTTTTAAACCATTAAAGATAAGAAATCCAAAGAAGTCAATTGTTGTCCAATATGAAGAGATAGATACCAGCAGATTTGGACTTTGTTGATAGACTGAATTTTTAAACTTTGATGTGATTAGGCATAGAGCTTCTTGACTGAAAATAAAAGCATAAAATAAATTTTAAAATTTGATGTTGGCTTATTAGATTAAATACCTCAAAGAAGATAAAGGAAGATCATTTATAAATAAGTTGCAATGTCTAACTAAGTAAATAGGATTGAAATCTAACACTTCTGATTTGTATTATTAGTAATTATTACCCTGCCATGCTGTCAAACATATTTTAAAATGTAGTACACTATTTGATGTTTGTAATGTATAGCTCTTTCCAATAAACTTATTCTAACATAGTATGTTATTTAGAGAAAAATTTTGAAAGTACAGAGAGCTCCCTGTATCTCAGACCCAATTTTTATCATTGTTAACATCTTAAACTGGTAGGTAAATTTTTTTTTGCAATTATTGAACAGATAAAGGTATGTTCTTATTAACAAAGGCTTCCATGTTGGATCAGTGGTAAAAGAATCTGCCTACAATGTGGGAGACCTGGCTTTGATCCTTGGGTTGGGAAGATCTTCTAGAGAAGGAAATGGCAACCCACTCTGGTACACTTGCCTGGAGAAATCCATGGACAGAGGAGCCTGGAAAGCTACAGTCCATGGGCTCAGAAAGATGCAGACATAACTAAGCGACTTACTGTGGCAGCAGCAATTATTTTATAAAAAAAAAAAAAAACAAACAAACCTTACTTTATTTAAATTTTCTTGTTTTTTACATAATATATTTTACTGCTCCAGGACCTCCCCTCCACCCCACCCTCAGGATACTGCATTACATTTCCTTAACATGTCTCCATAAACTTCTTTAGCTATGACAGGTTTCTCAGATTTTCTTTGTTTTTGATGACCATTCCAGTTTTGAGGACTAATTCTGATATCGTTTAGAATTTTCTTCAATTGAGATGTGTCTGGTATATTTCCTATGATTCAAGTGGGAGTATATTATTTTGAAAGGCAGACTCGTGGAAATATGTCACTATCATCACACCATACCAAGTGAATATTCTTTAAGTATGGATTATCACTGTTGATTTGACCTTGATGGCCTGACTGAGATAGTGTTTGTAAGATTTCTTCATTTTAATGTCACTCTTTTCTCCTTTTCAATATTGTACTGTTTGAAGGAAGTCACCATGTGCAGAGACATTACTTTGCCAACAAAGATCCATCTATTCATAGCTATGGTTTTTCCAGTAGTCATGTATGGATGTGAGAGTTGGATTATAAAGAAAGCTGAGCAATAAACAATTGATGCTTTTGAATTCTGGTGTTGAAGACTCTTGAGAGTCCCTTGGACAGCAAGGAGAGTCAACCAGTCAATCTTAAAGATCAGTCCTGAATATTCATTGGAAGAACTGATGCTGAAGCTGAAACCCCAATACTCTGGCCACCTGATGCAAAGAACTGACCCATTTGAAAAGACCCTGAATCTGGGAAAGACTGAAGGTGGGAGGAGAAGGGGATGACAGAGGATAAGGTGGTTGGATGGCATCACTGACTCAATGGATATGAGTTTGAGCAAGCTCTGAAAATCAATGATTGACAGGTAAGCCTGGTGTGCTGAAGTCCATGTGGTCCCAAAGAGTCGAACAGGACTGAGTGACTGAACTGAACTGAACTATGTGCAGGCCACACTCAAACAGTGGGCATTTTATTTTCCCTCTCCTTGAGGATTCAAGAATCTAGATAAATAGTTTTAAGTTTTCCTGCATAGGAGATTTGGTAAAAATTTTCAAGTTTGTTATTAAATCACTTTATATCAGTATAAAATCATAAATATTTAGTTTATTGATTAGGTAATGAACCAATACTACTTTATTTTGTTCTCAAATTATTTCAACTTTGACTGTCATAAGTTTTCAGATGATTCCTGTATTCCATTTGAAATATCATCATTATATGTGTGTGTGTGTATATTTATTTGTGGGTGTGTGTGTTAAATACTTCTTTATTTCCTAACACTACACTATTCTTCAGGAAAATCTTTATATTGGATTATTCCATAATGGCAGAAAGTGAAGAGGAAGCAAAAAGCCTCTTGATGAGAGTGAAAGAGGAGAGTGAAAAAGTTGGCTTAAAGCTCAACATTCAGAAAACGAAGATTATGGCATCTGGCCCCAACACTTCATGGGAAATAGATGGGGAAACAGTGGAAACAGTGTCAGGCTTTATTTTTTTGGGCTCCAAAATCACTGCAGATGGTGACTGCAGCCATGAAGTTAAAAGACGCTTACTTCTTGGAAGAAAAGTTATGACCAACCTAGAGTGCATATTGAAAAGCAGAGACATTACTTTGCCAACAAAGGTCTGTTTAGTCAAGACTATGGTTTTTCCTGTGGTCATGTATGAATGTGAGAGTTGGACTATGAAGAAAATTGAGCGCTGAAGAATTGATGCCTTTGAACTGTGGTGTTGGAGAAGACTCTTGAGAGTCCCTTGGACTGCAAAGAAATCCACCACTCCATTCTAAAGGAGATCACTACTGGGATTTCTTTGGAAGAAATGATACTAAAGCTGAAACTCCAGTTCTTTGGCCACCTCATGCGAAGAGTTGACTAACTGGAAAAGACCCTGATGCTGGGAGGGATTGGGGGCAGGAAGAGAAGGGGACGACCAAAGATGAGATGGCTGGATGGCATCACTGACTCGATGGACGTGAGTTTGAGTGAACTCTGGGAGTTGGTGGACAGGGAGGCCTGGCGTGCTGCGATTCGTGGGGTCGCAAAGAGTTGGACACGACTGAGTGACTAAACTGAGCTTATTCCCTAATAAACCTCCTGCATATTAATCTGTGCCTCAGAATGTTCAGGGTACCCCAACCTGTGAGAATACCCATTGATATAATTAAGATTTGTTAAACATTTTTTTTTTGTATTTTCTGTTTTGGATAATTATGGAGACTTTAAAATGAATTATGTACCTACATCAGTCTCTATTACAGTATTTATCTACATGAGCTACATCTATGGGCTATATCTATATTGACAAGGGCTATATCTATATTTACCACATGGGCTACTTATCTGTATGGGTTATATTTACAATGGCTTCCCTGGTGGCTCAGTGGTAAAGAATCTGCCTGCCAATGTAAGAAATGTAGGAGACACAAGTTCAATTCCTGAGTCAGGAAGAACCCTTGGAAGAAGAAATGGCAACCCACTGACATATTCTTGCCTGGAAAATTCCATGAGCAGAGGAGACTGGTGGGCTACAGTCCATGGAGTCACACAGAGTCGGACACAGCTAAGCATGCACATACCTAAGCACCTTTCAGCTGTATCTGTATAATGTGTGTGTATATATATATATATACACACACACACATATATATAATTATATATATATATAATTATATTTAAAGTTCAAGAAAGATAATTTTAATTAAACCAAGATTTTCAGAGGCTACATTTAGTGTGATCATGGCATAAATAACATTTCAGAATCATTAGTTTAAAAAAAAAAAAGATCTATCTGATAAATATCAAACAGGTCTTTTTCACTTTGAAGAGGGATAGATATAACAAGATTTTTTTCCACATATTTTTCCTTAATATTTTACAATAACTATGTGCTATGTTTATAGTAAGAAAAAAGAGTCACTAGCCCATAGTAATTTTTTTAAAAAATGATGATTGTTATTCTATAATTATCTCTATCCCAAATTTATATGTGTGTGCATCTTAAGTCATTTCATTCATGTCTGACTCTTTGAGACCCCATGGACTGTAGCCTGCCAGGCTCCTCTGTCCATGGAATTTTCCAGGCAAGAATGCTGGAGTGGGCTTCCATTTTCTTCTCCAGGAAATTTTATATTGTGAAGCCTTAAGTCCCAATGTGACTGGAAATAGAATCTTTAAGGATACAATTAAGGTTAAGTGGGGCCATATGGAGTGAAACTCTAATCCAATAGGCCTGATGTCTTTATCAGAAGAGGAAGAGATATCAGGAGAGTACACAAACTGAGTACACACACTGAGGAAAGGTCATGTAACAACACAGTGAAAAGTCACCTAACTGCAGGCCAGAGACCTTTATCAAAGCCCCATTCTTCTTGGTTCTTGGTCTTGGATTTCCAGTCTCCAGAAATTTTAGAGAAAAAAAAAATCTATTGTTTAATCTATGCTGGCTATGGTACCCTGTTATGGCAACCTTGGTTAATTAGTACAATGATAATAATCATAATGACATTAATGAATAAAATGTTATCTAAATTTTGCAAGTGTTTCTGCTTAAGTTCTGTGAGTGCAATTTCCAACAAGATGGTTAAAGTTTAAATTACTGTTTTATTCAAAAAACAAAATTATCATCTTGACAATTATGACCATTTAAGAACATATTTCAGTCGTACAATATGTGCTTTTAACTGTTTATATAACCTGTACTTACAAATTTTGTTTGGTTTGTTTTTACATGCTTGCATTTTTTAAGAGACTATTATGAATTTACTGTAAACATTTTATTTTTCATTTTCTTATTGTTAATTTTTGCATTGATTATGTGTAAGTCAATATGTGAATCCTAAGTTAATGATTCACCATGAAATTAATTAACTTAAATATCATGTATTTGTACAATATTGCTGACATAACTTTGCTGTCATATTGTTTTTGTTGTTGTTGTTTGTTGTTGGAACATATCAAGTATTATACTGGATTGATAGTGTTCACTGAACAGTTTAACATTTTCCTAAAAACATTAAAGTGAGATAATCCATACTATTATGAATATTATATTAATATTACCAAATGTTTGTCAACTTCACCACAGTTTTCATGACTATCACTAATTATAATATTTTTCACATAACATTCTCTAAGTTTAAAGTAATATTTTAAGTAGGCAGAACATGAAGTGATGTTGAGAAAAAATGTGCAAATGCCAAGCACATGAGTTCTGCTGCAGTAGAAAGGTTTACTTAGCCTCTTATAATTTTTAATCAATTGTTGATATATTACAAGAAATGCTCAAATTGTCAAAATGGATCCACGATTCAGGTTTTCCCCAACAAACATGCTAACAATGATTAGCAAAGAATGCAAACAACTAAGAACATGCACAAATACATCTTGTAGTCCAGATTTCCAAAAGTTTCTTTTAGCATTCTGAGATTTAATTCTATTTCAAAGTGACAGATGACAGTTATATATAGTACAGAATAGCACAAGGAAATTACTTAGGTTAGGGTTCTTGTGTTTTTTTTTATGTGTGATTATCATGAAACTAAAAGGCCTGTGTGACCTGACTGCACCAATCACTTGATAATTTCCATTGTTAACCCAGTTATCCTACATCTCATAAATTAAAAAGCCAGCTTCATTTATAATAAACAGTCAACTTAGAAAAGAATTTACAGAAGAACCCAAAAGCTCCTTAAAATATTTGCAAAGACCTCTTGTTGGGGATTCAAAAGCGGGGAAAGGAAGTTGGAGAACTAGCGTTAACTACATCTCCCTGGTTGCCTTGGAAGAAGTCAGTCGAGGAAACTGAATCTCATTTCTTAAAAGGAGAATTTCCAATTTTTATATGAAATCTCTTATGCATGATAGTAGGTGAAGTGTTGTATAGGGTTTAATCAATAGAAGATGGTTTATTCTACTTTAGATATAGTGAGGTCTGTCATCCACTCACTGTTTCCTTGAATCTGACACAATGTTGTATTTGTTCACCTTTGACTGTGTGGATCAAATTAAACTGTGGAAAATTCTTAAAGAGATGGGAATACCAGACCACCTAACCTGCCTCTTGAGAAATCTGTATGCAGGTCAGGAAGCAACAGTTAGACGTGGACATGGAACAACAGACTGGTTCCAAATAGGAAAAGGAGTACATCAATGCTGTATATTGTCACTCTGATTATTTAACTTATATGCAGAGTACATCATGAGAAATGCTGGACTGGAAGAAACACAAGCTGGATCAAGATTGCCGGGAGAAATATCAATAACCTCAGATATGCAGATGACACCACCCTTATGGCCGAAAGTGAAGAGGAACTAAAAGCCTCTTGTTGAAAGTGAAAGAGGAGAGTGAAAATGTTGGCTTAAAGCTCAACATTCAGAAAACGAGGGTCATGAATATGGTCCCATCACTCCATGGGAAACAGATGGAGAAACAGTGGAAACAGTGTTAGACTTTATTTTTTGGGGCTCCAAAATCACTGCAGATGGTGACTGCAGCCATGCAATTAAAAGATGCTTACTCCTTGGAAGAAAAGTTATGACCAACGTAGATAGCATATTCAAAAGCAGAGACATTACTTTGCCAACTAAGGTCCGTCTAGTCAAGGCTATGGTTTTTCCTGTGGTCATGTATGGATGTGAGAGTTGGACTGTGAAGAAGGCTGAGCACTGACGAATTGATTCTTTTGAGCTGTGGTGTTGGAGAAGACTCTTGAGAGTCCCTTGGACTGCAAGGAGATCCAACCAGTCCATTCTGAAGGAGATCAGCCCTGGGATTTCTTTGGAAGGAATGATGCTAAAACTGAAGCTCCAGTACTTTGGCCACCTCATGCGAAGAGTTGACTCAGTGGAAAAGACTCTGATGCTGGGAGGGATTGGGGGCAGGAGGAGAAGGGGATGACGGAGGATGAGATGGCTGGATGACATCACTGACTGGATGGACGTGAGTCTGAGCGAACTCCAGGAGTTGGTGATGGACAGAGAGGCCTGGCGTGCTGCAATTCATGGGACTGCAAAGAGTCAGACATGACTGAGTGACTGAACTGAACTGAACTGAACTGAGCATCATGGGACCATAGCTATAACAATTTTAATTATGATATATGTCTTTCATATTTAAAAAAAAGTGGACAAATTTGATAAGATAAGAGGAAGATATATTTTCTGTATGATCTGAATACCAAAGGCAGTGCAATTTGGAGATTGTTGATTAAGCTGTTCAACATTCCTGGTATTTTCCCCCTATATTTCATGATGTTCCCAAGGCTCCTTCCTCATAAGAATAGCAAAAACAGGATCACCACTGAGCTATGAACCCCTTTAAGAGTGCGATAAAACTTTAGGAAGCATCCAGTAGCCTTTCTCTCATATTTCAATGACCAGAAGTGCCATGTATGTCTTTGCCTCAACCAACCATTAGTGAGATTAAACCTACTATGACTAATTTTGAGCAATAAAGACATGAAAGTGAGCTTTTAAGGATACCAAGGAACAGTGTATCTACCGAAAGACATGGCTACTTGACAGCACACTGAGTCAGGGATAGGAAAATAGCAGCAAGCAATATCCATTTAATTTCCCCCTTATATCAATTTCAATTCATATAACCTATGCTAAGTTACTTTCTTTTCCATTCCCACAAAAGTGCTGGCTAATTTATTAATTTAAAGACCTGTGTCTTTCTTCTCTCAAGTTGTCATCATGCTAAAATATGGCATTGAATAACTGTGCTGAATAAATTAGAACAAATTTCCTCACTATATCTTCATATGTCACAGCAATGTTTTTGCAATAGGATGGATGTCTTGACATTTACCAATATTAAGTTTGTCAATGTGCTTTCAGATTATATGATGGTCCAGAATGTGATGGTATCTCGTAGACTCTAGCACAGTATCATAAATAGAAGGCACTTGACATGCATTAATTTATTGATTTGAATATCAAATAGTTAATAGTATGAAATTGGTTCATTGTTTACATTTGATATGTGTACCTTCAAAACTAATTTCATTTAATGTCTGATAGAACAAAATTATTTTATTTCTGCCTCTACTGGACATTTACATCTTTTCTGAACAGTTCATTTTAGAATGCAGTCACCATCACTGCTATTTTCCTACATTGCATTCTTTGCAAGCTCTAAGATTAAAACCAAAATTGCAATTATTGGAACATGACTATTAGGAAAAACTAATATGTGCTTACACTATATCGTTTGCTCTATAAATGTATTTTTCAATAAGATGTTTTAAAGTTTGTGCTTCTTAATATGAGTGTGTATGTGTAGACTTATCTTCACAGTTTTCATTGTCATTTGTATATTTCTACAAATAATACCCCAAATTAAAAAAAAAATGCATGTGCTATGTTTAGTCGCTCAGTCATATCCAACTCTTTGAGACCCCATGGACTGTAACCAACAAGGCTCCTCTGTCATGGGATTCTCCAGGCAAGAATAATGAAGTGGTTAGTCATGTCCTTCTCGAGGCAATATTGATAACCCATGGATCGAACCCAGGTTTCCTGCATTGCAGCTGAATTCTTTACCATCTGAACTACTAGGGAAGCATAAATCACTAAGAGTATAAAATTTCAGGATGCTTTAGTTAGAGTACAATTCTTTTCCTATAGGAAAGTTAAAGATTTTTATAAAGTTTTTTGAATGGGAGAGAAAATATTATAAAGAGAAAGTATTTATTTGCAATTTTGTTTCCTATACAATCTTAAGCAGTTTCTGTGAATAAGCTAAGAACTGTCATTGAAGAAATTTTTACAATACACTAGGAATTACTTCCAAAATCAGATTGATTATATTCTTTGCAGCCAAAGATGGAGAAGCTCTATACAGTCAACAAAAACAAGACCAGGAGCTGACTGTGGCTCAGATCATGAACTCCTTCTTGCTAAATTCAGACTTAAATTGAAGAAAGTAGGGAAAACCACTAGACCATTCAGGTATGATCTAAATCAATTCCCTTATGATTATACAGTGGAAGTGAGAAATAGATTTAAGGGACTAGATATGATAGCTACAGTGCCTGACGAATTATGGACAGAGGTTCATGACATTGTACAGGAGACAGGGATCAAGACTATCACCATAGACTAGAAATGCAAAAAAGAAAAATGGCTATCTGAGGAAGCCTTAAAAATAGCTGTGAAAAGAAAAGAAGTGAGAAGCCAAAGAGAAAAGGAAAGATATAACCATCTGAATGTAGAGTTCCAAAGAATAGCAAGAAGAGATAAGAAAGACTTCCTCAGTGATCAATGAAAAGAAACAGAGGGGAAAAAAAAAACATAATGGGAAATACTAGAGATCTCTTCAACAAAATTAGAGATAGCAAGGGAATATTTCATGCAAAGACGGGCTTGATAAAGGACAGAAATGATATGGACCTAACAGAAGCAGAAGATATTAAGAATGGGTGGCAAAAATACACAGAAGAACTGTACAAAAAGATCTTCATGACCAATATAATCATGATGGTGTGATCACTGAACTAGAGCCAGACATCCTGGAATGTGAAATCAAGTGGCCCTTAGAAAGCATCACTATGAACAAAGCTATTGGAGGTGATGGCATTCCAGTGGAGTTATTTCAAATCCTGAAAGATGATGCTGTGAAACTGCTGACTAAATAAATATGCTAGAAATTTGGAAAACTCAGCAGTGGCAACAGGACAGGAAAAGGTCAGTTTTCATTCTAATTCCAAAGAAAGGTAATGCCAAAAAATGTTCAAACTACTGCACAATTACACTCATCTCACACCCTAGTAAAGTAATGCTCAAAATTATCCAAGCCAGTCTTAAACAGTACGTGAACTGTGAATTTCCAAATGTTCAACCTGGTTTTAGAAAAGGGACAGGAACCAGAAATCAAATTGCCAACATCCACTGGATCATGGACAAAGCAAGGGAGTTCTAGAAAACATCAATTTCTGCTTTATTGACTATGCCAAAGCATTTGACTGTGTGGATCACAATAAACTGTGGAAAATTCTGAAAGTGATGGTAATACCAGACCACCTGATCTGCCTCTCGAGAAACCTTATGCAGGTCAGGAAGCAACAGTTAGACCTGGACATGGAACAACAGACAGGTTCCAAGTAAGAAAAGGAGTACATCAAGGCTGTATATTGTCACCCTGCTTATTTAAAGTCTATGCGGAGTACATCATGGGAAACGCTGGGCTGGAAGAAGCACAAGCTGGAATCAAGATGGCTGGGAGAAATATCCATAACATCAGATATGCAGATGACACCACCCTTATGGCAGAAAGTGAAGAGGAACTAAAAAGCCTCTTAATGTGAAAGAGAAGAGTGAAAAAGTTGACTAAAACTCAACATTCAGAAAACGAAGATCATGGCCCATCACTTCATGGGAAATAGATGGGGAAACAGTGTCAGACTTTATTTTTTTGGGCTTCCAAATCACTGCAGATGGTGATACCAGCCATAAAATTAAAAGACGTTTCCTCCTGGAAAAAAAGTTATGACCAACCTAGATAGCATATTCGAAACCAGAGACATTACTTTGCCAATTAAGGTCCATCTAGTCAATGCTATGATTTTTCCTGTGGTCATGTATGGATGTGAGAGTTGGACTGTAAAAAAAGCTGAGCGCCAAAGAATTGATGCTTTTGAACTGTGGTGTTGGAGAAGACTCTTGAGAGTCCCTTGGACTGCAAGGAGATCCAACCAATCCATTCTGAAGGAGATCGGCCCTGGGATTTCTTTGGAAGGAATGATGCTAAAGCTGAAGCTCCAGTACTTTGGCCACCTCATGCAAAGAGTTGACTCAGTGGAAAAGACTCTGATGCTGGGAGGGATTGGGGGCAGGAGGAGAAGAGGATGACAGGATGAGATGGCTGGATGGCATCACTGACTTGATGAACGTGAATCCGAGTGATCTCCAGGAGTTGGTGATGGACAGGGAGGCCTGGAGTGCTGCAATTCATGGGGTTGCAAAGAGTCAGACGTGACTGAGCAACTGAACTGAATTGAACTGAACTGAATTTGCCTTAATTCATGGACCTTACATTCCAGGATCCTATGCAATATTGCTATTTACAGCATTGGACCTTACTTCTATCACCATTCACATCCACCACTGGGTGTTATTTTTGCTTTGGCTCCATCCCTTCATTCTTTCTGGAGTTATTTCTCCACTGATCTCCAGTAGCATATTGGGCACCTCTTGACCTGGGGAGTTCCTCTTTCAGTATCCTCTCATTTTGCCTTTTCATACTGTTCATGGGGTTGTCAAGGCAAGAATACTGAAGTGGTTTGTCATTCCCTTCTCCAGTGGACCACATTTTGTCAGACCTCTCCACCACGACCCGCCCATCTTGGGTGGCCCCACAATCATGACTTAGTTTCATTGAGTTAGACAAGGCTGTGGTCCTAGTGTGATTAGATTGACTAGTTTTTTTGTGATTATTGTTTCAGTGTGTCTGCCCTCTGAGGCCCTCTCACAACATCTACCGTCCTACTTGGGTTTCTTTACCTTGAACATTGGTATCTCTTCACGGCTGCTCCAGCAAAATGGAGCCACTGCTCCTTACCTTGGACAAGGGGTATCTCCTCACCGCCTCCCCTCCTGACCTTTAACATGAAGTAGCTCCTCTAGGCCTTCCTGCTCCGCACAGCCCCCGCTCCTTGGATGTGAGGTTGCTCCTTTTGGCCACCATCCCTGACCTCAAGCGTGGGGTAGCTCCTCCCAGCCGCTGCCCCTGACTTCGGACGTCGGGTAGCTCCTCTCGGCTGTGCTTGTGAATATCACATATAATTCTTTTACTGCACTAAAGAACCTCTGTGTTCTGCCTACTCCTCTCTCCACCCTCTCCACACTGATTATATGTGTAAGTTTGTAAGAAACTGTCAAACTGTCTTCCCAAGTGTACTCTACTGTTTTGCAATCCTACTAGCAAAATGTTAGAATTCCTGTTTTTCTACATCCTCCCACCCTGCTATGCCTCATATCCTAACAGACCTTTCCCTTAGAGCCATCCTTATCCCAAAGTTACAGATCTGGCTTGCCCACCTCCCTTGTCTATATTGTTCCAGCATGCCAGAGGATGTTCACCTTGAAGACCTACTGCAGATATGAGTCTGGTCCAATGAAAGATTTACACCATACCCCCTAGATTTCAAGTCTACGAGAGCTCACCATACCCCCAAAAATCTCAGTGCCAAACTGGAAAATTTATAAAAAGAGAAGGGAATATCCAACCACCTTATCTACCTCCTGATAAACCTGTCTGCAGCTCAAGAAGCAACAGTTAGAACTGGACATGGAGGCCAAACTATAGTATGGGTAATGGCAGTAATGCCAACTTCCTTCAAAAAGATTTATACCCACACTGTTGTATTCATTGTCAACCCAAGCCTCTGCCAGGGACTCCTGGGCACTCACAGGCAAGTCTCTTTTGGGGACACTTCTCTCTTCTCCTGGTTCCTGGTGAACACAAGGTTTTCTTTGTGCCCTCCAAGACTGTTTCCCCAGTCCCGTGGAAGTTCTCTAACAAATCCCACAGGTCTCTAAAGTCAAATTCCCTGGGGATTCTCAGTCCTTTTGCAGATCCCCAGGTTGGAAAATCTGTTATGGGTCCTTGAACTTTCTTAACAGTGTCCTGCATTTTGTGGGTTCTCTGTTGGCAGTTCTATGGTGGGGCTAATGGCGAACTCCTCCCAGAGGACTTGCATCACATGCTGCATGACCCAGGTCTGTTGCAGCCAGAGCCCCT
The DNA here is from genome assembly GCA_006408695.1 of Aepyceros melampus. Classification (NCBI taxonomy): domain Eukaryota; kingdom Metazoa; phylum Chordata; class Mammalia; order Artiodactyla; family Bovidae; genus Aepyceros; species Aepyceros melampus. Next base: position 84,528 of record SJXQ01010074.1, read on the forward strand.
GCCCCCGTGGCAGGCCACTGCTGACCTCTTTCTCTGCAGGAGACACTCAAATGCAGGTCTGACTCAGTCTCTTGTGGGGTTTCTGGGTCCTGGTGTGCACAAGGTTTTATTTGAGCCTTCCGAGCTTTTCTGGTGGGTATGGGGTTTATTCTAAATGCAATTTTCCCCTTCTACCTTTTTTGTTGGGGCTTCTTTTTTGCCCTTGGACATGGGGTATCTTTTCTGGTGGGATCAAACATTCTCCTGTCAATGAATGTTAGACAGCAAGTTGCTTCTACTCTGCCATCTTAGAGAAGTAACTCCAGAAAGAATGAAGAGGAAGAGCCAAAGCAAAACAATGCACAGTTGTGGATGTGACTGGTGATTGGAAATAAAGTCCAGTGCTGTAAAGAGCAATATTGCATAGGAACTTGGAATGTTAGGTCCATGAATCAGGGTAAATTGGAAATGGAGATGGCAAGAGTGAACATTGACATTTTAAGAATCAGTGAACTAAAATGGACTGGAATGGGAGACTTTAATTCATATGACCATTACATCTACTACTGTGGGCAAGTATCCCTTAGAAGACATGGAGTAGCTCTCATAGTCAACAAAAGATTCCGAAATGCAGTACTTGGGTGCAATCTCAAGAACAACAGAATGATCTCTGTTTGTCTTCTGCTCCCCCTCCCCATGACAAGCCATACAAAATCACAGTAATGCAAGTCTATGCCCCAACCATTAATGCCAAAGAAGGTGACATTAAATGGTTATATGAAGACCCACAAGGTCTTCTAGAAGTAACACCAAAAAAAGATTCATTTTCATCATAAGGGATGGGAAGCCAAAAGTATAAATTCAAGAGATACCTGGAGTAACAGGCATGTTTGGCCTTGGAGTACTCAATGAAGCAGGCCAAATGCTAAAAAGTTTTTCCAAGATAATACACTGGTCATAGCAAATACCCTCTTCCAACAACACAAGAGATGACTCTACACATGGACATCACCAGATGGTCAATACCAAAATCAGATTGATTATATTCTTTGCAGCTGAAGATGGAGAAGCTCTATACAATCAGCAAACACATGACTGGGAGTTAATAGAGGCTCAGATCATGAACGCTTTATTGCAAAATTCAGATTTAAATTGAAGAAAGTGGGGAAAACAATAGAATATTCAGTTATGACCTAAATTAAATCCCTTATGATTATGTACAGGAAGTGACTGATACCCATCTGAAAGCAGAGGAGTTCCAAAGAAGAACAAGAAGAGGTAAGAAAACTCTCTTAAGTAAACAATGCAAAGAAAATGAGAAAAACAATTGAATGGTAAAGACTAGAGATCTTTTCAAGAAAATTATAATTACCAGGGGAACTTTGCATGCAAACATGGGAACAATAAAAGATATTAATAATACGGATCTAAGAGAAGCAGAAGATATTATGAAGAGGTGGCAAGAACACACAGAAGAATTATAGAAAAAAGATCTTAACGACCCAGATAATCACAATGTTGTGATCACTCACCTAGAACCATATATCCTGGAATGTGAAATCAAATTGGCCTTAGGAAGGATCACTATGAAAAAGTTACCGGAGGTGATGTAATTCCAGCTGAACTATATCAAATCCTAAAAAAATGACGTGATTAAAGTGCTGCAGTCAATATGCCAGCAAACTTGGAAAACTCTGCAATGGCCACAGGACTAGAAAAGATCAGTTTTTATTCTAATCTCAAGGAAAGACAATGCCAAAGAATGTTCAAATTATGGCACAGTAGCACTCACCTCACATGATAGCAATGCATGATCACAATTCTCCAAGTGAAGCTTCAACAGATGTGAACTGAGAACTTCCTATGGAAAATACTTAAAGAGATGGGAATACCAGACCACCTTACCATTCTCCTGAGAAATCTGTATACAGATCAAGAAGCAACAGTTAGAACCAGACATGGAACAACAGACTGGTTCCAAGTTGGGAAAGGAGTACGCCAAGGCTGTATATTGTCACTCTGCTTGTTTACCTTATGTGCAGAGTACATCATGTGAAAACCTGGGCTGGATGAAGAACGACCTGGAATTATAACTGCTGATAGAAATATGTCATCTGGTCCCATCACTTTGTGGAAAATAGATGGGGAAGCAACACAAACAGTGACAGACTTTATTTTCTTGGGCTCCAAAACCACTGCCAATGTTGACTGCAATCATGAAATTTAAAAAAAAAAATTTTTTGCTCCTTGGAAGAAAAACTATGAAAAACCTAGAGAGCATATTAAAAAGGAGACACATTAATTTGCCACCAAAGGTCCATCTAGTCAAAGCTATTGTTTCTCCAGGAGTCATGTATGGATGTGAGTGAGAGTTGGAACATAAAGATAGCTGAGTACTAAAGAACTGATGCTTTTGAACTGTGATGTTGGAAAAGACTCTTTAGGAGATCCAACCTGTACATTCTAAAGTAAATCAGTTCTGAATATTCAGTGGAAAGACTGATGCTGAAGCTAAATCTCCAATACTTCGGCCACCCGATGTGAAAAACTGGTTCCTTGGAAAACACCTTGATGCTGGGAAAAATTGAAGGCAGGAGGAGAAAGGGATGACAGAAGACAAGATGGTTGGGTGGCATCACTGACTTGATGGACATGAGTTTGAGCAAGATCCAGGAGTTGGTGATGGACAGGGAAGCCTGGTGTGCTGCATTCCATTGGGTGGCAAAGAGACACATTTGAGTGACTGACTGAACTGAGCTTAATAAAATATTTTTACATTTTGTCAGTTTAACTTATTGTGAGGTGGGGGCTATCCATGTGAATACTTAACATTTCATATTGAAATATGCATTTTGCAAAAATTGAAATTTTACAAAATTTTGCAGTGACTCTGCAAAATGTTAAAATTTCCACTGATTCTCACAAGGTATGTTGTTCAGTCCTCTGGGTATATGCCATTGTTTCACTCCAAACCAAAGATGTTTATCATATTTTCAGCTGCAACACAGTAGACTTGCTTGTTTCATAGAATAAGATTCTATACTGCAGATAAGTTATATTTTTCAGAAACAGCATTAATTTTAATACTCATCACTGCTATTGACACACATTTCACTTTATTGATGGATATTTATAAAATGAAATAGAGCATGCACCATTCTCTTTTTTTATAATTTGTTCCATGTACTCAATAATCATTTGAGTTAAATAAGGTAACAAACATCTAATAATACTTTATTGATTTAAATTTATTTGAATTAATACATTTCTTAAAATGCCCAACTTACATATATTTTGGGAATTTCTGTTGCTTTGTCTATGAAATTTTATTTTCAACAAAATCACCTATATGTTTAATTATCAGATTATATTGCCATGGGACATGGATCTGAGAACAACCTCCAGCTCTTGAATATTTTCCTTGACCAGTAACCATGAAGAAAATAGGAAGTTTAGTCTTAATGCCACAAGAAACTAAGTTCTAACTACAACCTGAAGGAGTTTAGAAGCAGACTACTCCAAAAACACTTCCAGTATGAGTTCAGCCAGGCTGACAACTTAACGCCAGCCTTGAAAACTGATAAACAGAGAACCCTGTTGAGCTTAACAATATTTCTGACCTTGACAACTGTGACAAGATAAATGGGCATTATTTTAAACTGGTTAATTTGAAATAGTTTTTCCTTCAATAATAAAAAGGATACACAATTAACTGTTACTATTTGAACAAAATTAAATTAAATTTCAGCTTTCAAAAATTACTATTAATATTTGATTCAAATAAATAGTTAAATGCAATAAATTATGTGAAGGTATTTTTCCATCTATCATCATTATTATTATTAAAATATTAAAAATTTTACAACAGATATTCTAGATGGTATATATTTTGAACAGTTTCTATAGATACAGTACAACTGTCATATCCAAATCACATTTTACCCATTTCTTGTTTCCTTAGTATGTAGTAGGGGATGTAGGTCAATAAATATTGAATAATAGGTTAAAAATTGACTTGCACAAATGTAAATTCTGTTGAAGATTTTGCATCTCTGTATATATATATATATATATATGTATATGCATATATATGTATATGAGTATATATAAATATATATATATATATATATACACACACACAAGTATGTGTGTGTGTGTGTATCTCACTTGTAAGAAACTCTATGTGGTTTGCTGGGCTCTGAATAAAGTATCAGAAATTTGTTCTTGAAATCATAGCATGTGACTGGTAGAGTAAATCTGAATTGGGAACAAGAAAACAAGGAATTACTATTGATTCTGCAAATTATTTTTAATGTTAAGACATGTTCTTTAATTATTTGTTTTGTTGACTGGTAAAACAAAGGATGTATGTTTTACTTCCATGACTATAAAACGTTTAGGGGTATAAACAATTGCCTAATCCAGTGTATAGTAAGAACCTATAAGAAGAAAGGAGCTCAAATAATCATATGTTATATGGTTCAGGCAGATGCTGTTGTGTTGGTTCGGTTCAGTTCATTTCAGTTCAGTTGCTCAGTCGTGTCTGACTCTTTGCAAACCCATGAATTGCAGTACACCAGGCCTCCCTGTCCATCACCAGCTCCCAGAGTTCACTCAGATTCACGTCCATCGAGTCCGTGATGCCATCCAGCCATCTCATCCTCTGTCGTCCCATTCTTTTCCTGCCCCCAATCCCTCCCAGCATCAGAGTCTTTTCCACTGAGTCAACTCTTCGCATGAGGTGGCCAAAGTACTGGAGTTTCATTAGCTAATTGATTAGCTAAATGATTCATTTAACATCATTCCTTGCAAAGAAATTCCAGGGCTGATCTCCTTCAGAATGGACTGGTTGGATCTCCTTGCAGTCCAAGAGACTTTCAAGGGTCTTCTCCAACACCACAGTTCAAAACATTGTGTTGGTTAGAGAACCCTAATTGCCATAACAAATATATCCTAACATGTATAATGGTTCAAACACAGCAGACATTTATTTATATCTTCCTCATTTAAGACCAAACTGGGATGACCCTGAGGGATGGGATGGGGAAGGAGGTAGGAGGGGGGTTCAGGATGGGGAATACATATACACTCAAGGCTGATTCATGTCAATGTATGGCAAAAACCACTATAATACTGTAATTACCCTCCAATTAAAATAAACAAATATATATATATATTTTAAATTAAGAAGCATATGATTATGCACAGTAGGAGGACATCCTCCATGTGGTGATTCAGAGAATTTCTGTCTCCTCCAACTACAACATGTCCTTGCTAAGGTCATTCTTACCTGAACCAAGAAAACAGCGAAAAGGAATGCAAAAGGCAATTTCTATGAAACAAGGATGTGAAAGGCATATGTCACTTTGGTTATTTTTTATTAGCTAGAAGCTAAGCACTTGACCACATTTAATACAAAAGGTGGTGGAAATGTAGTCTTGGTTTTTAATCATCAGTTCAGTTCAGTCACTCAGTCGTGTCTGACTCCTTGTGACCCCAGTCCTCCTTTTCCATCACAAACTCCTGGAATTTACCCAAACTCATGTCCATTGAGTCAGTGATGCCTTCCAACCATCTCATCCTCTGTCATCCCCTTCTCCTCCTGCCCTCAATCTTTCAAAACATCAGGGGCTTTTCAATAGAGTCAACTCTTCGCATGACGTGGCCAAAGTATTGTAGTTTCAGCTTCAACATCAGTCTTTCCAATGAACACCCAGGACTGATCTCCTTTAGGATGAACTGGTTGGATCTCCTTGCAGTCCTAGGGACTCTCAAGAGTCTTCTTCAACACCACAGTTCAAAAGCATCAATTCTTCTGGGCTCAGTTTTCTTTATAGTCCAACTCTCACACCTATACATGACTACTGGAAAAAAAACATAGCCTTGACTAGATGGAACTTTGTTGAAAAAGTAATGCCTCTACTTTTTAATTGCTGTCTAGGGGGGGCATAACTTTCCTTCCAAAGTTTTTAATCATCAATATGGATAAATGGTGTTTTGGTGAATACATAGAAGTTTGCATGAGGTCACCTACCCAGTCACTCCATAACAACTTACCCCCTTCTTATTTTCCATATTTCATTTTCCTGTTCCTCCAGAAGTGAGGAAACACATCTGTCTTCTTGTTATTAAATCTAACCAAAAGTCAAAATCTCTCATTTTTGTAATAACTTCATCAATCTGGTCAAAGCTGTTTGACCCAGTGGCTTTCAGAAAAACTTTGCCTTCTATTCCCACATCATCCTAGTCAATATTCAAAAATGGGGAATAGACAGGAAAGCTTTGAAAGCTATCACTCAAAGTAAAAAAAAAAAAAAAAAAGAAAGAAAGAAAGAAAGAAAAGGAAAATCCAAAGTAATGACATAGATCTACCAGTTGTAAAATTATTTTGACATTATAAAAACAGTTAATTTGCCATTGGAGGATCTTTGCTAGGAATGTGCCCATGTGCTCTGTGATCCTTGTATCTGCTCTCTTGGGCATACTTTCTTCTTCATAATTACCCATGATCTGGTCTGGAGGGAACACTGGGGAGTTTTCCCTCTGTGGAAAGTGAATCATATTTATAACCATTTTGCAACTGGATACATTTAGTGCCACTGTGACTGTTTTTCTTATGTCTCTTTAGTAATGCAATAACTTACAAATATATTTCTTTTCTGTTCTTTTTTTTATTTATTTATTTTTATCATCAGTACCATGTCCTTGGGCTTCCCTGGTGACTCAGACAGTTAAGAATCTGCCTGCAATGCAGGAGATCTGAGTTTGGTCCCCGGGTCAGGAAGATCCCCTGGAAAAGGGTATGGTTACTCACTCCAATATTCCTGCTTGCAGAATTCTATGAACAGAGTAGCCTGTCAAGCTACAGTCCATGGGGTTGCAAGAGCTGTACATGATTAAACGACTAACCACTTTCACGTTAACCATGTCCTAGTAAGCAAAGTACTTTAATAACTTTCCAAATATCTTTATTTTTGCATCATTTTGGTGATATAAATCATACACGAAGTGTGAATTTAAATAAATTTTGACATATATGTACATTTGTGAAAATTTTGCCACAATTAAAGCAAGATATGAACAAAACTTCCTTCAAACTCCTTTAGACTCTCTCTCTCTCTCCTTCCCATCTTCATTCCAGCCACATTACCAAAAAATCATTTATTTACTTACTTGGCAGTGTATATTGATTTTTTTTTTTTTTTTTTTGGGGAAAGTTGTTCAGTTGTGTCCAACTCTTTGTGACCCCATGGAATGGGACCTACCAGGCTTCTCTGTCCATGGACTTCTCCAGGCAATTTTACTGCAGTGGGTAAGTGTTCCCTTCTCCAGGGGATCATCCCAATCCAGAGATCAAACCCTAGTCTCCCACACTGGAGGCAGATTCTTTACTGTCTGAACCACTAGAGATTGTCACAACAAGTTCACTTTTCTGCCTAGATTTTAAATCTCCTTTTCAATTATTTTTATTACTTTAAAAATATTTCATATCTTATACAAACGAAATTGCTATATATATTTGCACATTGTTGACCTAAGTGCTGATTTCTCTTATATAAATATTAGGAAAGTATTGGCTATATGGTATGTACATACTTAATTTCTTAAATTACAGTCATTATACAAAGTATTTGCATCATTTTGCTTTCCTTTAAGAAATTAATGAGAGTATCAGTATCTTCACCACATTCTTGGCAACAAGTAATAGGTCTTTTTATTAAATGTTTCTTATTCTAATAATTGCATTGTGATACATTATTGTGGTTTAAATTTGCATTTCTCTAGACTTTATTTTTCTAGGCTCCAAAATCACTGCAGATGGTGACTACAGCCATGAAATGAAAAGACACTTACTCCTTGGAAGAAAAATTATGAGCAACCTAGATAGCATATTCAAAAGCAGAGACATTACTTTGCCGACTAAGGTCCGTCTAGTCAAGGCCATGGTTTTTCCAGTGGTCATGTATGGATGTGAAGTTGGACTGTGAAGAAGGCTGAGTGCCAAAGAATTGATGCTTTTGAACTGTGGTGTTGGAGAAGACTCTTGAGAGTCCCTTGGACTGCAAGGAAATCCAACCAGTCCATTCTGAAGGAGATCGGCCCTGGGATTTCTTTGGAAGGAATGATGCTAAAGCTGAAGCTCCAGTATTTGGACACCTCATGCGAAGGGTTGACTCATTGGAAAAGACTCTGATGCTGGGTGGGATTAGGGGAAGGAGAAGGGGATGACCGAGGATGAGATGGATGGATGGTATCACTGACTCAATGGGTGTGAGTCTGAGTGAACTCTGGGATTTGGTGATGGACAGGGAGGCCTGGCGTGCTGTGATTCATGGGGTCGCAAAGAGTTGGACATGACTGAGCGACTGAACTGAACTGAATGAGTAGTGATGCTTAACTTTTTCTGTGTGTGTGTACTCACTCGCTCAGTCATGTCCACCTCTTTCATGACCCCATGGACTATATAGCCAGCCAGGCTTCTTTGTTCATAGAATTTTTCAGGCAAGAATACTGGAGTGGGTTGATATTTTATCCTCCAGGAGATCTTCCCAAATTAAGGATCCTATTCATCTTTTGCATCTCCTGCATTAGTGGGCAGATTCTTTACCTGGGAAGCCTTAACAATTTCAATGTTATGTCATAGAATTTGATATGTTATAGAATAGAATATGATATGTTATATAATATGTTTCTATGCTCAGTTGTGTCTGACTCTTTGAGACCTCTTGGAACTATAGAATCCATGGAATTCTCCAGGCCAGATCTTTCCAACCTAGCAATAGAATCCAGGTATCCCACATTGCCAGTGTATTCTTTACCAGCTGAGCCACAGGGAAGCTCTTTTCTATGTCATTGTTCTTATTTCTTTTCTTCTTTTTGATGGGTCAGTCACATATTTGCCCATGTTAATTATTGAATTTTGAGATTTATGAAATCAGAATATAGGTCCTTTATAGAATATTTGAATTTCGGGTATTTTCTTCCATTTTTTCCCTTATTTTCTAACATATTTTTCATGATAATATCTTTTAAAGAACTAAAATGTTTATTTTTAACTCATTTGAATTTGCTATTTCTTCCTCAATTTAACATGCTTTTTTGATGTTGTTATCTAAGAATACATTGTTTTGCCTAAGAGAACAAAAACTCCTTTATGTCTTTTTTTCTGGAAGTTAAATTTTTATCATGTAATTAATTATGCTAAATGACTTGAGGATCTTTTCTATCAATTCTATCATGTGTGTCACTTCAGGATTTGTTTCGATTAATTGACTTTTCTCCACATTTAGAGCCACTTTTTCGTGTTTGTTTGAATGTTTTATAATGTTTAGATGTTGGAAATAATCATACTTTCACATTATTGGTTCTTGAAAATGTTTGAATTTTTTCCAATTACTTTTGCTTTGGGCACACTATTTACATGGAAATTCTTTGATATTGTAAGACTTCTTTCTAAGTTTTTTTTTTTCTTTTTTCTTTTTCTTTTTTTTTTTTTTTAGTTATGGAGAGAGAAAACATCACATTAAGCCAAGATTTGTCCCACTACTAAACTAAAATCCTACTTGAGCCCTGAATGCCTAAGTATTCTACCTGAAACCTGTAAATTTGAATATCTTTCATTCTGGTTGAAGGAAACAATAATTATCCCTAGAATTCTGCTAGTTCCAATTACTGCTTTTATTACATTTTTAAGATGTCTCTTTCCATAGCTTACTTTCATGAAATGATAAGGACTCAGCTGAAGACTCATGTGGGCCATTTAAAATATCTTTAGTCTTTCTCTTTCTGTTTCCCTCTTCCTGCCCAGCCCTTCTCATCTGTGGTTCTCGCTCCAGTAAACTGCTCTGTGAACTCCATATTTGTTGATCTCTCCATTCTTCCAGCTCTGTCTCATCAGCATTGGATTCCATCTCTCAGCACTGAAACTTACAGTGCATCTCTAGAAAGAGAGCTGAAATATTAATTTACCTCATCTGTTTCCTCTTTCAAGAAATCACCCTACTATGGTACCTAATATCAAGTTTTGAAAATCATGGTTGTACATACTTTGTTCATTTTATTCAGGTGCTCCAAGGAAGAGGTAAATCCAGTCTTTATTATTCCATTTTTACCAGAAGCATAATATGTTCTTTTACCTCTTGAAACTTTACCTGATATTGACAGCACCTATGTGACTCATGTATCAATAAAAGGTGGCTTTCCCGGTTCAGCATGTGGCTGTCACTTATGAAGTGATTTATAAATTTAGGCTCCTCCAGTCACCTGGCTCTTCAATGATCAGCACAATATTTTTCTTGTGTATCCTCCATGTGGTTGAAAAAATAAAATAGTATCAAAGGACATACATGGCAGTTTTGCAATTATTTATCCCTCAAATTTAAAATATTATTATTGCTCATATTTGATTTCTTAAACTCAAAACAAATCGACCAAAAAAAAAAAAAAGTTGAAAACAGTATAAATGCATTCCCAGAAAGAATAGAGAAAGAGATTTTGGTGGACAGTTGGGCGATTTTGACTTTCAGAATGTTAGACAAAGTTTTTATTGTTGTTGGTGGTGGTCTTATTCTTGTTTCAGTTCAGTTCAGTTCAGTTCAGTCACTCAGTCGTGCCTGACTCATTGTGACCCCATGAATCACAGCACGTCAATCCTCCTTGTCCATCACCAACTCCTGAAGTTCACTAAGACTCACGTCCATCGAGTTAGTGATGACATCCAGCCATCTCATCCTGTCATCCCCTTCTCCTTCTGCCCCCAATCCCTCCCAGCAACAGAGTCTTTTCCACTGAGTCAACTCTTCCCACGAGTTGGCCAAAGTGCTGGAGTTTCACCTTTAGAATCATTCCTTCCAAAGCAATCCCAGGGCTAATCTCCTTCAGAATGGACTGGTTGGATCTCCTTGAAGTCTAAGGGACTCTCAAGAGTCTTCCCCAACACCACAGTTCAAAAGCATCAATTCTTCGGTACTCAGCTTTCTTCACATTCCAACTTTCATATCCATATATGACCACTGGAAAAACCATAGCCTTGACTAGATGGCCTTTGCTGGCAAAGTAATGTCTCTGCTTTTCAACATGCTATCTAGGTTGGTCATAATTTTCCTTCCAAGGAGTAAGCATCTTTTAATTTCATGGCTGCAGTCACCATCTGCAGTGATTTTGGAGCCCAAAAAAATAAAGTCTGACACTTTCCACTGTTTCCCCATCTATTTCCCATGAAGTGATGGGACAGGGTGCCATGATCTTCGTTTTCTGAATGTTGAGCTTTAAGCCAACTTTTTCACTCTCCTCTTTCATTTTCATCAAGAGGCTTTTTAGTTCCTCTTCAATTTCTGCCATAAGGGTGGTGTCATCTGCATATCTGATGTTATGGATATTTCTCCTGGCAATCTTGATTCCAGCTTGTGTTTCTTCCAGTCCAGCATTTCTCATGATGTACTCTGCATAGATATTAAATAAACAGGGTGACTATATACATCCTTGACGTTCTCCTTTTCCTATTTGGAACCAGTCTGTTGTTCCATGCCTAGCTCTCACTGTTGCTTCCTGACCTACATAAGGATTCTCAAGAGGCAGGTCAGGTGGTCTGGTATTCCCATCTCTTTCAGAATTTTCCACAGTTTATTGTGATCTACACAGACAATGGCTTTGGCATTGTCCATAAAGCAGAAATAGATGTTTTTTCTGGAACTTTCTTGCTTTTTCCATGATCTAGTGAATGTTGACAATTTGATCTCTGGTTCCTCTGCCTTTTTAAAAAACAGCTTGAACATCTGGAAGTTCATGATTCACGTATTGCTGAAGCCTGGCTTGGAGAATTTTGAGCATTACTTTAGTAGTGTATGAGATGAGTGCAATCGTGCGGTAGTTTGAGCACTCTTTGGAATTGACTTTCTTTGGGACTGGAATGAAAACTGACCTTTTCCAGTCCTGTGGCCACTGCTCAGTTTTCTAAATTTACTGGCATATTGACTGCAGCACTTTCACAGCATCATCTTTCAGGATTTGATATAGCTCAACTGGAATTCCATCTCCTCCACTAGCTTTCTTCATAGTCATGCTTCTAAGGCCCACTTGACTTCACATTTCAGGATGTCTGGCTCTAGGTGAGTGATCACACCATTGTAATTATTGGTCATGAAGATCTTTTTTGTACACTTCTGTGTATTCCTGCCACCTCTTAATATCTTCTGCTTCTGTTAGGTCCATACCATTTCTGTCCTTTATTGAGCCCATCTTTGCATGAAATGTTCCCTTGCTATCTCTAATTTTAGTTGAAGAGATCTCCAGTCTTTCCTATTCTGTTTTTTTTCCCTCTATTTCTTTGCATTGATTGCTGAGGAAGGCTTCATCTCTTCTTGCTCTTCTTTGGAACTCTGCATTCAGATACTTATACCTTTCCTTTTCTCCTTTGCTTTTCTCTTCTTTTCAAAGCTATTTTTAAGGTCTCCCCAGACAGCCATTTTGCTTTTTTTGCATTTCTTTTCCATGGGAATGGTCTTGATCCCTGTCTCCTGTACAATGTCACGAACCTTTGTCCATAGCTCATCAAGCATGCTATCTATCAGATCTAGTCCCCTAAATCTATTTCTCACTTCTACTGTATAATCATAAGGGATTTTATTTAGCTCATACCTGATATATTGATGTCTGTGTGTGACTGAGTGAATGTGTGTGTGTGTGTGTGTGTGTGTATTTTGAAATGAAGCTACTGAGGTTTTAGATTTTATATTAAATGAAATACACAACTAGTTCATAAAAACAAAATAAAATATAAAGCTAATTTCTCACAGCCAAACTGCCCCAGAACAAAGGACTCTGTGCTAGGTTTGTAACAACAACAACAAAAATATGTTAAGACATTTTCCTTACATAGGTAAATATATTTTTCACAGAAACATAAAAACTAAATTTAAATTATTTAAAAATTATTTTAGTAATTTTAATGACTTTCCTTTCTGATCTAAAGGATCAGTTTGATTTTTTCATCATTTTTGCCCTTTAACATTAATTTAAAGCTTCATCTTCCTTTATCAATATTGCCTTATAACATTGAATTATTTAGGCACTCTAGTTTATGAGTGATTATATTATCCAGTGCTTTCCAGAGAAACATAAACAGTAAGATCTATCTATATCTGTCTACCTGCCTATCTTTTGCTGTTGAGTTGTTCATGTGTGAGTCTTTGCCACCCTATGGACTATGGTTTGCCATGCTGTCCTGTCCATGGAATTTTCCAGACAACTAATCTCAAAAATATACAAGCAGCTTATGCAGCTCAATTCCAGAAAAATAAATGACCCAATCAAAAAAATGGGCCAAAGGACTAAACAGACATTTCTCCAAAGAAGACATGCAGATGGCTAACAAACACATGAAAAGATGCTCAACATCACTCATTATCAGAGAAATGCAAATCAAAACCACAATATGGTACCATTTCCCACCAGTCACAATGGCTGCGATCCAAAAGTCAACAAGCAATAAATGCTGGAGAGGGTGTGGAGAAAACGGAACCCTCTTACACTCTTGGTGGGAATGCAAACTAGTACAGCCACTATGGAGAACAGTGTGGAGATTCCTTTAAAAAAATAATTGCAAATAGAACTGCCTTATGACCCAGCAATCCCACTGCTGGGCATACACACCGAGGAAACCAGAATTGAAAGAGACACATGTACCCCAATTTTCATTGCAGCACTATTTATAATAGCCAGGACATGGAAGCAACCTAGATGTCCTTCAGCAGATGAATGGATAAGAAAGCAGTGGTACATATACACAATGGAGTATTACTCAGCCATTAAAAAGAATACATTTGAATCAGTTCTAATGAGGTGCATGAAGCTGGAGCTGATTATACAGAGTGAAGTAACTCAGAAAGAAAAACACCAATACAGTATACTTACACATATATATGGAATTTACAAAGATGGTAATGATAAACCTGTATGCGAGACAGCAGAAGAGACACAGATATATAGAACAGCCTTTTGGACTCTGTAGGAGAGGGAGAGGGTGGGATAATTTGGGAGAATGGCAATATAACATGTATGATATCATAAGTGAAACGAATTGCTGGTCTAGGTTCGATGCAGGATGCAGATGCTTGGGACTGATGCACGGGGATAATCCAGAGAGATGGTGTGGGGTGGGAGGCGGGAGGAGGGTCGGGATTTGGAGTTCATGTACACTCGTGGCTGATTCATGTCAATGCATAGCAAAACGAATACAGTATTGTAAAACAAAACAAACTAAAAAATAAAAATTAATTAAAAAAAAAAAAGAATACTGGAGCTGGTTACCATTTCCTACTTCAGGGAACCTTCCTGACTCAGGGATTGAACCCATGCTTCTTGCATCTTCTGCATTGGCAGACTGATTCTTTACCATTGCACCACCTGGGAAGCCCCATCTATCTCTCTATCTGGATGTTAAAGAATTGTCTCATATGTTTATAGAAGCCGACATATCCCAAGCTCTACTATCTCTTTAGATCCAAGATACCAAATGATATAGTTCTCCTGAGAACCATAAATGGCTCACAGAAACACTCAGAATAATGTCTGATCAGATATCTAGGCATCTCATGGTACAGTCAAGTTGACATGTAAAGCTAACCATTACAATAAGTGTTTTTCTATTACAGCTATGCTCTAATGGAGAATATTAGAAAATCATTTGGAAAACAACAGTAGAACCTCTTTCCAGAACACAGTAAATCATACCAATACCAATTTAATTGTGCTAGTGAAATTATGAACATAACATGAAAATAAAGGTAGTAGTTGATACAGCACAGAACATGCATTATGAATCAATATTTTAAAATATGTGGTTCAGTTTATTACCCATGTTATTCTCAGAGTGTCTAACGTAAATGTGTCTATAAGTGTGACTTTCTTTTCCTTCAAAAATGTTATTTGTGAGGGTAAAAGCTGTGGAAGTGTCTCTCAGGACTTAGTTAGATCTTATAAAATAAAGCAAATGATTTATATCACAACAGACATGACTCATAAGTTCAAGTATTCCTTTTTGTGTTTCTTGCCCTATTTTCAAATACCAAGTTTATTTTCTTGGTCCTTTAACCATATTTAGCTGTATGTGATTGGTGGAGGGTAAAGAAGATTGAATTATTCACTGTATTGTAATTATATGTAGATATTAAATTGAAAAAATGTAACTAATAGATTTAATACAGATTTAACAATGCAAAAAAGAAATTTTGGAAGGACTTCAAGGAACGCCTGAAATATAACTTACTTGGAAAAATACATAAGTGTTCATCCTCAGGCAAAATATATACGATATATTATTTTACTTGAAGTGCATATTTATGGAAATTTGCCTTGTGTCTGTTCTTCTCAAAGGGAATGTCATTAAAAAGTAAGTTAATTTAAATTTATATCATTCATTTTTTGTATTTTTTACTTTATTTGATCCCTTTACAAAACCAGTCAAGTATAAATCATTAGGGAGGAAAAACGTAGAAATACACTGAACATATATGAAATAGATTGCCAGTCCAGGTTTGGTGCAAGAGACAGGGTGCTCAGGGCTGGTGTGTTGGGATGACCCTGAAGGATGGGATGGGGAGGGAGGTGGGAGGGGGTTCAGGATGGGGAACCATGTACACTCATGGCTGATTCATGTCAGTTGAGTACAGTTCAGTTCAGTCGCTCAGTCATGTCCAACTCTTTGCAACTCTATTAATCGCAGCACTCCAGACCTCCCTGTCCATCACCAACTCCCAGAGTTCACTCAGACACTTCCATTGAGTCAGTGATGCCATCAGCCATCTCATCCTTTGTCGTCCCCTTCTCCTCCTGCCCCTAATCCCTCCCAGCATCAGAGTTTTTTCCAATGAGTCAACTCTTCATTGGCCAAAGTACTAGAGTTTCAGCTTCAGCATCATCCCCTCCAAAGAAATCCCAGACCTGATCTCCTTCAGAATGGACTGGTCAATGTATGGCAAAAAACCACTACAATATTGTAAAGTAATTAGCCTCAATTAAAATAAATTAATTAATTAAAAAATAAATTAAAAAAAGGAAATACAATAACCATAACGATGTTTCCCAATAACTGAGTCATAATTTGCTATAACATGGATATAGAGATAGAAAGGATACAAGTTATTATATACAAATTCATAATCAATAACAATCAATAACCTGTTTATGAGTCATGCAGGAGCTATATAAAAAAGTTTCTTCTACTGATATTGAACAATATTACATCATCTCTACTTTTCCCTTTTTCTACATGAATATTAAATGACATTTTTCCTCTCTTCCTAAATCATACAAAAATGCCAGAGAAGATATTCATCATATTTGGACTATGATTTAGCGAGATTGACTTAAATTAGGTCCAAAGGCATAAATAAAATCTACTTGGGGAAGGAGCTTTAAGTAATAGGCAGCCTCTCCAAAGCTATTGAAACTATGTTAGCTCTAAAGATGCCAACTGTAGTTTAGGAAATGTGAAAATATGTGTCACATATATCTGTAGTAAGAGGCAAATTGATTTTCAATATAAACAACAAATGATAGTCATAATGGTAGAAATTGTGAAGCCTGAGTATTCACGTGTGACTGTACTTCTCTCCATTAAGAAATCCTATTTAAGGCACTAAAGATGGAGAAGGAGAAAGATTACTGTCTTGACGATGGATAACTGTTCTTCAGAACAAGAAGGCCAGGTGCACTTGCCCCAGTGCTTATAATAATCAACACAATTACCCTATTTCATTCATTGTAATCTCCCTTTCTTGTCTGCCTTCTTATCTATTCTCCTGGAAAATCTACAAATTTTGTTTTAAAACATTAGTGCAGAAGAAACAGGATAGATTTTTTTTTTTTAAACAGAAAAAGCTGAGGAAGGACAAAAAGACTTAGTGTTTTTAAGTATTTTCCAAAATGTAATTCTCTGATACAATGTAGAATGTACTTTTCAGTAGAGCTTTATATCTAGATGTTTTCTTAGTTCTCTACCCATTAAATTCAAATATGAAAACCAGGGAACTGGGATTATTAAATAATAGTATGTAATTTAGGAATAATGATACTAGTTGTAATATTTTAAATTTTAAGTTCATGACACTGTCAAAATATTTCAAGCAATTATGAGACTAACATTAACTTCATCAGATCTATTCCAAAGCTATAAACATTAGCTTTTGAAAAAGTGTATGTAGTCACATTTTAATGCAGGTAATAAGAAAAATCTTTCTTCTTGTCCAGAAATAAGTTCAAAATTCCATAACTCTGAAATTCTCTTTTTCTTTTAGCATTAGGAGTTTTCAAATCAAATTCAAAAACTGTCTAGGCATTATATAAAAACATAGAGTAAGAAAGAAAGGTCCCTTGTTCCCTAATTTCTTTGAAGAACATATACAACTTGTTGCAGTCATAATGACCTCTTTGTTTTCCCAAGTATGAGAATTTTTTTGACAAATTATACATAAAATATAACATTATTTTAATATAATTACAAGATGCAATAATTTGTCAAATTTTGACAGTACAATACCCTCCTTGTAAAATATAGTATTTTAAATGTGTAGTATGAAGGAATAGAGGATAATATGATAGTAATTTTTGTATATGAAAGAAAAACAGCTTAAATATTAAAATTGCATGAAACTCATGACCATTGAGACAATTTCGACTTTCAACACACCAAGAAAAAAAAACAAAAGAGAAAGAGATAAAGTAGCAATGAAAATTCCTGTTGTCCTCTATTTTCTTTTTATTTTGTGTAAGGATATAAAGCCTATTATCTTTCAGGTTTTGCGCAGTTTGATCTGAATGAATAATTTTACATACCTTTCAATATCCTTGTTATTTATGTCATCAACTGACAAAAGTAAGAGGAATTTATGTTTAACTCTTTAGACAGGTGCTGACATCCTGATGTGTATAATTTGTACATAGCATTTGATAAGGAAGATAATAATCCAATTTAAATTGGAACACAATGCATTCTATTCAGAATTTCCTATTTACTTTCCTTCTCCATAAAAGACACTATTCCTTCATATTCTTTATGTATCTTTACTGAAAATACAGAGAAACTGTAGCATATTCTGAATGATGATACAGAAAATCAAAATTCTCTACATAGGATATAGAATGTTATCAAAGTTAGAAAAATCACTGCTGTGCTGCACTCTGCTCAGTGTATTATACCAGAGACAGAGAATTCTTTTCCCAGAAGTGGCCAAAAGTGCCAAAGATTCAAAGCAAGGAAATAAGATTTCTTTCAGATATTTTAGAAAGTTTTTTTTTTTTCCTTTCAAGTTACCAGCCTCTTTAGTTAAAAAGGCAGACAGAGAGCTGCTCTTCAATTACAATGAAATTTTTAAGAAGTCTCAAAGTTGAAATTGGTTTAGGTCTGATTTTTAACATTTCCTACATCTTTTCAATATAGGCTGAATCAAGGTCAAGAGAAACTGGAGTAGATTTTAAATGAGGAGCTGTATAATTTTGTCCTTAGGCTATTCTCTATGGACAATATTTAAATGTGATACTGTTTTTAGAATAATGCAGACACAGGCAAAGGAGGAGACTCTTGTACTACTATTCACTTACTATGATATGGGAAATTTATATAATTCAATTTAGTTAGATATACTTTTGCTAACATTTTCATAAAGCAAGGCATGAGACTGCCTGTACTCTAATTTTTTTGATAAATTATTTCAGAATAATTTGCATATATTTCTTTGATGCATACAACTGAATAATCAGTGTGTAGATAAATTATTGAATATGATATTTAAATATTCTTTTTAAAAGAAAATACCTGGTAGATATTAAAATGGTATTTCATATTCAGTTAAATTTACTTTTGTGCTTGAAAATTTAATTCAAAATACATGTGTCTAAAATTTGTAGATAATAAATAATTGAAGTATTTTTTATTGCACCCGAATGGCAACTTCTTATAAATGATAGCACTCTACAAAAGCCTAATAGTTTTTCTTTTATACAAGATTTAATTAGTAGACGCTCAATTCCGTGATATATAGCCTCCAAATCTGTTCTCTCACTGAATCTCCACAGGCTTCCTGGAATCTACAGATGTACAGATTAATCTAGATCCTTCAGGGGAAATTGTGTAAAAGATTTCCTCATTTTTGATTGAACACTACCATAAAAACCACTGCAGTTTCTGTCTTTTGACCTAAGCATTGTTGAAATCACATGGCAGTATTCTTGATATGAACTCTACAGAATTATACCCAAGAGGCACATTGATGTTACTCAAATAGCAGACAGGCTTTAGCTTGACTGTGGGACTGATAAGCCACAAAGTTAAACAGGGGGAGAAACAAGTTTGTCACTTATGTGTTTCTCACTTTCCTATTTTCTTTGCCATCAACGTCTATTTTCACTTGGTAAAGCAAAATTAACTCTATTATAGAAGAAAAAGAATTGAATGGACTAGAGAACAATTTGTTCATTTAAATGTTTTATAATTTATTTTTCCTTTTAAAAACATTTTATTGAAGTTTAGTTGATTTACAATGTTGTGTTAATTTCCACTGAACAGCAAAGTAGTACATACATATATATGTATATTAACATTCTTTTTCATCTTCTTTTACATTTGGTTTATCATAGGACATTGAATATAGTTCTCTGCTATAGAGTGAGACCTAGCTGTTTATCCATTCTATATATAATAGTTTGCAACAATAATTATGTAACATAAATAATCTCAAGCTCCCAACACATCCCTCTCCCATCCCTTTCCTTCTAAGCAACAATTTAGATTCTTTTTTTTCTTTTAATTTTTAAAACTATTATTGAGATATAGTTGATTTACAATGTTGTATTAGTTTCAGGAGTACAGCAAAGCTAATCAGTTATACATATCCATATATACACTCTTTGTTTATATTCCATAAATAAATAAATGTTGTATTATACATTGGTATAAATGACTTAGGTAAAAATACACATTATTATACATTGCATATAATTTATCTGTTAATAAACTAATAAAATTAGTAGTGTGTTATTATTAAAAATATATATGCAAGTTCTCCCACTCATTTATCCTGTCTGACCTCTGTCCCATAAATTTTGGATGAATTTCTCAATCAATGTTTAAGAGCAAAGAAAGCCCTGGTGACTCTTTGAAAAGGCCTTTCTAAACCTGAAATGGAGGCTGGCTGTCAAAGCCAAGTCTTGATTTCTTTTCAGTTTTCAAGCTTTAATTTCTGTCGAAAGCAAAGCTTTTGAAAAACTGTAAAAGTACTAGTTGCTCAGTTGTGTATGACTCTCTGGGACCCCATGGATTGTAGCCTGCCAAGCTCCTGTGCCCATAGAATTCCCTGGGCAAAAATACTAGAGTGGGTCACCATGTCCTTCTCCAGGGGAATTTCCCGATCTAGGGATTGAACCTGGGTTTCCTGCATTGTAGGCAGATTCTTAACCATCTGAGCCACTGCGGAAGCCAATAAATATGTTTACTCAACTAGAGGAGAACAGGAAATACACATTCTGCTATATAAATGGAGAGAATGAATGTAGAATAGAGAGGCTGAGGTTGGTGATGGGTGTGGGGAAACATAAAGATAATTGTTATCTAATTACAGGATTGACTAGGGCTAACTAGAATTTTAAGTACTAGAATCACGTCCTACAAACTGGATGTTAAATCTCTAAAGAGACAAAATAATTAGACTGATTTACTTGAGAACCAAACCAGAATTAATAATAATTGTGATGATTATTTTTTCTTGTTACATATTTTTGGAGCAGTAAAATTTCTTTAGAATTACAATTCTGATTGGATTTATTGTTGTTCAGTCACCCAGTAATGTCTGACTCCTTGAGATCCCGTGGACTGCAGCACACCAGGCTTCCCTGTCCCCATCTTCTTCCAGAGTTTGCTCAAACCCATGTCCATTGAGTCGGTGATACCATCCAACCATCTCATCCTCTGCTGTCCCCTTCTCCTCCTGCCTTCAATCTTTCTTTTCCAATGAGTCAGCTCTTTGTATCACGTGGCCAAAGTATTGGAACTTCAGCTTCAGCATCAGTCCTTCCAATGAGTATTCAGGGTTGATTTTCTTTAGGATGGACTGGTTGGATTTCCTTGTTGTCCAAGGGACTCTGAGGAGTCTTCCCCAGCACCACAGTTTGAAGGCTTCAATTCTTTGGTGCTCAGCCTTTTTTATTTTTATTGTTCAGCTCTCACATCAGTACACGACTACTGGAAAAACTATAGTTTTGACTATACAGCTTCGTAGGCAAAGTAATGTTGTAAAATCTCTGCTTTTTAGCAGTGTTCATGGGGTTCTCAAGACAAGAATATTGAAGTGGTTTGCCATTCCCTCCTCCAGTTGGATTTATTAAGAATTCACATTTTGGACAACAATAAGCAGCAGGTTACTTGAATATACCTCACAAATCCAAAATAATTTTAATTACTAAATACCAGATAATAAAATTTTAGATTTTAAATAAATGACATAGAAATGATCTTGAAATAGAGCTTCATATGAGCCCCTGGTGGCTCATATGTTAAAGAATCTGCCTATGATGAAGGAGACCTGAGTTCAGTTCTTGGGTTAGGAAGATAAACTGGAGAAGGGAACAGCAACACACTTCAGTATTCTTGCCTAGAGAATTCCATGGACACAGGAGCTAAGCAGGCTACAGTCCATGGGGTCCCAAAGATAGGACACAGCTGAGCGACTTGACTTTCATCTTGACCACTACGTTTTTAACCAAATTTTATCTAAAATTTCTTCTTTAGAAAACTCCAGCTGTGGTAAGAGCATTAATTTATTCAAATAAGTGCAACATATGCTAAAAATCTCATGAATCTTACATTTTAATTCTCTTGCTTACACTGGCCTCTTGGTTTGCATGACTCCTTGTTCATTTTTATGTAAAAACTATATTTCCTTCACAGATCCAATCAATTCCTAACATTTCTTGTTAATAGTTCATGCAACCAACATCAGCTTCCCAGGTGGTACTAATGGTAAAGAGTCTACCTGCCAATGTAACAGACACAAGAGATGAGAGTTCACTCCCTAAGCTGGGAAAATACCCTGGATTAGGAAATGGCACCTCACTCCTGTATTCTTGCCTGGAAAATTTTATGGGCAGAGGAGCCTGACAGAGTAGTCCATGGGGACACAGAGTCGGACATGGCTGAGCAGATCAACCTATATTAGGTTTTACTCTTCAAAATGCTGCCCTGCTAGATACTTTTTTTTTTCTCATAGGACCTCGTTTCACAATTAGATTGCAACCTACAGAAGATAGATGGCTATTGTTGTACTTATTTATCTAAGACCTAAAATAAATAATGAATTGAGCATGTATTGAGGTTTGTTCTATATAATATTAAATAAGGAAGAAATTTTGATTAAATCTACATTAATAAATGCTTATATTTTTGTAAAGTATGCTCATTATGGAATTATTAAACAGCTTTTTTGTATGTGTCTTTGTGTGGGGAAGAGAAAAATAAAAGATAGGATACTCACTCTATATGAAGTGAAAGTTCCTCAGTTGAGTCTGACTGCAACCCGATGGACTATACAGTCAATGGAATTCTCCAGGCCAGAATACTGGATAGGGTAGCCTTTCCTTTCCCCAGGTGATCTTCTCAACCGAGAGATCAAACCCAGGTCTCTTGCACTGAAGGTGGATTCTTTACCAACTGAGCTATCAGGGAAGCTATGAGGGAATATTTCATTTCCTATGAAGCATACAATAACTTAATAGAATCTCCATAAAACAAAGGGACAGCATTGCTTAATTTTTTTAATCAACTTATTAAAATATATTATGAAATGAAAATATTTATGTCCTTTTTCACAAAGATAATATAATACTATTTAATATTTCTAGCAATACCAAAAAGTTAAATTTTATTGTTTTCTTTTACTAAATATATCTCCTCTCTCTTTTTCTCTCTGTTTTCCTTCTCTCTTTCTGTCTCATTTATTTCTCTCCCTGTCTAAATAAAGATATACATACATCACAAACTGGCATCTGTGTTTACATACATAGATATAGTTATGTACACAAAGGGACTTTCTATGGCAAGTTCTCTTTTCATTTAGCAATGTCTCCATCTCAGATATACTTTTATGTTCTAATTTAAAGACAGTGCTAGAAAAAGATCACACAGAGTGCATCAGACAGCCAAACGTTTATTTATAATATTTTTATGATTGTCTCACTTGCCATACCAGCTATTAAATACTTCCAATATCAACTTTTCAAATAAATATAACTGACTCTTAATTGATAGTTTCATAAAACTTATTTTCCAGGTCTTTCTTATTTATTTAATCAATCCAAAATTGTTGGTTCCAAATATTTCTAATTTGAGAAACCCTATTTTAAACATTTTCTTTTTTTTAATAACATAGCATACTGGACTCATATCTCCTTGGGAAAAATTTAGTAAGTGGAGTGAATGGCTCAAATAAATTTTGACACACATTTTCAGAATGTCCTCCAAAGTGCAGTTCTAATTTGCATACTCTGACTCCAAGATTGCATTAGACTGTCTCTCTCCCTTAATCCCCACTATCAAATCCCTACAACAGATCAGTACATTTCTTACAGTCAGTTAATTTATATTGATGCATCATTATCACTCAAAGTTCAGAGTTTACATTAGGATCCCTTTTGGGGCTGCACATGCTAAGGACTTGGAAAAATGTAATGACATGTATCCACCACTGTAGTATCACAAAGCCGTGCAAGCCTTTGACATAAGTGCCATAAAAATATGCACTCCACCTGTTCTTCCCTCCTTCCTCCTAACCTCTGGAAACCACTGATCCTTTTACAATTGCCATATATTTGCTTTTTACAGAGTGTCACAGTTGAGCAATCAAGTTGTGCAATCATACAATATGTATTCTTTCCAAATCAACTTCTTTCATTTAGAAATATGCATCTGAGGTTCTTAACCTGTCTTCATGATTTCATAGTTCACATATTTTTAATGTTGACTAATGTGGAAAATTCTGAAAGAGATGGGAATACCAGACCACCTGACCTGCCTCTTGAGAAATCTGTATGCAGGTCAGGAAGCAACAGTTAGAACTGGACATGGAACAACAGACTGGTTCCAAATAGGAAAAGGAGTACGTCAAGGCTGTATATTGTCACCCTGCTTATTTAACTTATATGCAGAGTACATCATGAGAAATGCTGGACTGGAAGAAACACAAGCTGGAATCAAGATTGCTGGGAGAAATATCAATAATCTCAGATATGCAGATGACACCACCCTTATGGCAGAAAGTGAGGAGGAGCTAAAAAGCCTCTTGTGAAAGTGAAAGAGGAGAGTGGAAAAGTTGGCTTAAAGCTCAACATTCAGAAAACGAAGATCATGGCATCTGGCCCCATCACTTCATGGGAAATAGATGGGGAAACAGTAGAAACAGTGTCAGACTTTGTTTTTTTGGGCTCCAAAATCACTGCAGATGGTGACTGCAGCCATGAAATTAAAAGGCGCTTACTCCTTGGAAGAAAAGTTATGACCAACCTAGATAGTATATTCAAAAGCAGAGACATTACTTTGCCGACTAAGGTCCGTCTAGTCAAGGCTATGGTTTTTCCTGTGGTCATGTATGGATGTGAGAGTTGGACTGTGAAGAAGGCTGAGCGCAGAAGAATTGATGCTTTTGAACTGTGGTGTTGGAGAAGACTCTTGAGAGTCCCTTGGACTGCAAGGAGATCCAACCAGTCCATTCTGAAGGAGATCAACCCTGGGATTTCTTTGGAAGGAATGATGCTAAAACTGAAGCTCCAGTACTTTGGGCGCCTTATGCGAAGAGCTGACTCATTGGAAAAGACCCTGATGCTGGGAGGGATTGGGGGCAGGAGGAGAAAGGGACGACCGAGGATGAGATGGCTGGATGGCATCACAGACTCAATGGACGTGAGTCTGAGTGAACTCCGGGAGTTGGTGATGGACAGGGAGGCCTGGCGTGCTGCGATTCATGGGGTCGCAAAGAGTCGGACACGACTGCGCGACTGAACTGAACTGAACTGAATACTCTATTTTTCAGATATGTCCCAGATTTTTTTTTTCTTTTTTAAATCCATTAAGCTATAGAAAGGCATTTTGTTTTCTTTCAAATTCTGGCAATCATGAATAAAACTGCTATAAACATTAATGTGCAAGATTTTGTGTAGACATGTTTTTAACTCCTTTGCATAAATACCACAAAGCATGATTGCTGGATCATCTGACAAATTTCTGTCTAATTTTGCAAGAATATTCTAAACTGTTTACCTAAATGTCTGTATCATTTTGCATCCCCACAAGAAATGAATGAGAATTCTTGTGCTTTACATCATCACCAGAATTTTATGTTGTCAATGCTTTTGTTTTTCACTGTTCTCATAGGCCCTGATGGCTTAGATGGTAAAGAATCTGTCTGCAATGTTTGAGCCCTGGGTTTAATCCCAGGGTTGGGAAGATCCCCTAGAGAAGGGCATGGCAACTCACCTCAGTATTCTTGCCTGGAGAATCCCACAGACAGAAGAGCCTAGTGGGCTACTGTTCATGAGGTCACAAAGAGTTGGACACAACTGAGCGACTAGGCAGCAGTAGGTATATAAGTGGCACCATATTGTTATCTTAACTTTCAATTCCCTAATGACCTATGAAGTTGTGGAGCTTTGTGTATTTATTTGACATTTGTATGTATCTTCTTTGGAAGATGTACAGTTTTTTGCACATTTTTAATTGAGCTATTATTTTTTCTTATTGCTGAATTTTGAGTTCTTTATATATTTTTGTTAGTCAGATTAGGGCAAAAAGGGGCCCAAAATGGAAGTCAGAGGAAATGGTGACCAGAAAATTCATGTGGAAGGTGAACAAAGACATGAAAAAGACTGCCAAATAGGAAAGCCACAGACCAGAATGAAGACTTCCAGTGGGAAAACGTGCCCAACATATTCCCTTCCCTGACTAGTCTCAGACTTCTTGTGGCTCAGATGTTAAATAATCCATGCCTGTGATGTGGGAGACCTGAGTTCTATCCCTGGGTTGAGAAGACTACCTGGAGAAGGAAAGGCTCCCCACTCCAGTATTCTGGCCTGGAGAATTCCATGGACTGTATAGTCCATGGAGTCACAAAGAGCTGGACACAACTAAACAACTTTCACTTCACTATGCCTTATTTACATTCCCTTGGCTTATTGATCTCAGGCTCATGCTTCATTTCATAGGGTACAACCAGTCAGGTGCTAAGGATGGCCCAGGGGAGGAAACAAAAGATTAAAAAAGGGAAGCCAAAACAAGACCAGACCACTTCTGGGGTGTTGGTCCCCTCACATGTCAAGAGTGTACTGCTTACTGCTTATAAATCTTGCCTGCCTGAGATATTGTGGTCTGTCATTTCAATTCTTTGATACAATGAGACAAGAACTGAGGGAAAAAAGAACTGACCCAACAATTTGAATTAAAAGTCCTTTATTAGATATGTCTTTTGCAAACCTCTTCTCCCAACTGTGGCTTATCCTTGTTACCAAGTTCAAGTTCACTCTGCTCATCATACAAAAGGCCAATAAATCTGAGACAAGATGTTGAAGCAAGGAATACGGTTTTATCTGGAAAGCCAGCTGATAGAGAAATGGCAGATTAATATCTCAAAACAACCATCTCATCTTGGTCTGGATGCCAGAATCTTTTATGGATCAGAGATGGTGGAGATGAGGTAACAAGTAAAAAACCATTAATCATGCAAATATCTCCTAGAATTGCAAGCCTCAGGCAGGGGGCTGTATATTAGTGTCTTCTTTCTTACAGTCATTCACAAATGGGCAGGGTCAGATTATTTCATTGTGCGCTAAACAAAGGCACTTTAGTTTAGGGGTCAGGCAGAGAGACAGGATTCTCTGAGGCAGGTCGTCAGGAATGATTATAATAACAAAAGCAACTGTAATTAGAAAAAAAAAATACAGTTCCAAGATATAGTCAAATTAACCCTTTCCTGTTCAGTTCAGTTCAGTTCAGTCGCTCAGTCATGTCCGACTCTTTGCGACCCCATGAAGCCCAGCACGCCAGGCCCCCCTGTCCATCACCAACTCCCGGAGTTCACTCACACTCACGTCTGTTGAGTACGTGATGCCATCCAGCCATCTCATCCTCGGCTGTCCTCTTCTCCTCCTGCCCCCAATCCCTCCCAGCATCAGGGTCTTTTCAAATGAGTCAAATGTCTTCTCATTGTCTTAATGGCTGCAAAGCAGAATTTTTAAACAGTAAATTCCAGTTTATCAATTTTTTTTTTCTTTCATTAATTGTGCCTTTGGTATTGCATTTAAAAAAACTGTATTTGTGGTTATGCTTTAAAACGTTTAAAATATTTAATTAGTCAAATATATATTATAGAAAGAAATCAATCAGACAAATATTTTAATATTTCTCCATCCAAATTATCTAAATTTACGCACACATTTTTGTTAGTATATTAAAAATGCCAAACAGGTCAGGAAATAAATCTTATGAAATTGTAGAATTGGAACTGAAATATATCTTCAAGGATATTTTTATGAAAATCATGCTCATATTATGTAGTATTTACAAAACTTTTGGTTCACTAAAAATAATATTTACTGGGTATCTAATTTTCAACTATGGCGCCTGGCACACTTAAGTGCAGGCGGCAGCGGTGCACTTAAGCATGGCCGAGAGCTACCCCACGTTCGAGGTTAGGAGTGGCGGCCTAGAGTGTCAGGCTGCGATGGCGCAGGAACAGCCGGGAAGAGCTACCCAGCCTCAGAGGTCAGGAGCGGTGGCCAAGAGAAGCTACCCCGCGTCCGAGGCCAGGTGCAATGGCTGAGAGGAGATACCCCATGTCCGAGGCCAGATGCAATGGCCAAGAGGAGATACCCCGTGTACAAGGCCAGGGATGGTTCCCGAGGCCAGGGGAAGTGGCTGGGAGGAACAACCCCACGTCCAAGAAGTGGTGGCTGTGCAGGCGCAAGAGGGCCTAGAGGAGTCATCCCACATTGAAGGTCAGGAAGAGCGGTGGGAGGAGATACCTCTCATCCAAGCTAAGGAGCAGTGGTTATGCTTTGTTGGAGCAGCCATTAAGAGATATCACACGCCCAATGTAAGAGAAACCCAATTAAGATGGTAGGTGTTGCAAGAGGGCATCAGAGGGCAGACACAGTGAAACCATACTCACAGAAAATTAATCATTCTAATCACACTAGGACCACAGCCTTGTCTAACTCAGTGAAACTAAGCCATGCTCGTGGGGCAACCCAAGACAGGCAGGTCATGGTGGAGAGGTCTGACAGAATGTGGTCAACTGGAGAAAGGAATGGAAAACCACTTCAGTATTCTGGCCTTGAGAAAGCCATGAACAATATGAAAAGGCAAAATGGTAGGATACTGAAAGGGTACTACCCAGGTCAGTAGGTGCCCAATATGCTACTGGAGGTCAGTGGAGAAATAACTCCAGAAAGAATGAAGGGATGGAGCCATAGCAAAAATAATACCCAGCTGTGGATGTGACTGATGATAGAAGCAAGGTCTGATGCTGTAAAGAGCAATATTGCATAGGAACCTGGAATGTCAGGTCCATGAATCAAGACAAATTGGAAGTGGTCAGACAGGAGATTGCAAAGGTGAATGTCAACATTCTAGAATTCAGCGAACTAAAATGGACTGGAATGGGTGAATTTAGCTCAGATGACCATTATACCTACTACTGCAGGGAGGAATCCCTCAGAAGAAATGGAGTAGCCATCACGGTCAGCAAAAGAGTCTGAAATGCAGTACTTGGATGCAATCTCAAAAATGACAGAATGATCTCTGTTTGTATCCAAGGCAAACCATTCAATCTCACAGTAATCCAAGTCTATGCCCCAACCAGTAATGCTGAAGCTGAAGTTGAATGGTTCTATAAAGACCTACAAGACCTTTTAGAACTAACACCCAAAAAAGATGTCCTTTTCATTATAGGGGACTGGAATGCAAAAGTAGGAAGTCAAGAAACAGCTGGAGTAACAGGCAAATTTGACCTTGGAATGCAGAATGAAGCAGGGCAAAGTCTAATAGAGTATTGACAAGAAAATGCACTGGTCATAGCAAACAGCCTCTTCCAACAACACAAGAGAAGACTCTACACATGGACATCACCAGATGGTCAACACCGAAATCAGATTGATTATATTCTTTGCAGCCAAAGATGGAGAAGCTCTATACAGTCAACAAAGACAAGACCGGGAGCTGACTGTGGCTCAGATCATGAACTCCTGATTGCCAAATTCAGACTTAAATTGAAGAAAGTGGGCAACACCACTAGACCATTCAGGTATGACCTAAATCAAATCCCTTATGATTATACAGTGGAAGTGAGAAATAGATTTAAGGGTCTAGATCTGATAGACAGAGTGCCCGATGATCTCTGGAATGAGGTTGTGACATTGTACAGGAGACAGGGATCAGACCATATCCATGGAAAAGAAATGCAAAAAAGCAAAATGACTGTCTGGAGAAGTCTTACAAATAACTGTGAAAAGAAGAGAAGCACAAAGCCAAGAAGAAAAGGAAAAATATTAGCATCTGAATACAGAGTTCCAAAGAATAGCAAGAAGAGATAAGAAAGCCTTCTTCAGTGATCAATGCAAAGAACTAGAGGAAAACAAGAGAATGGGAAAGACTAGAGATCTCTTCAAGAAAAATAAAGATACCAAGGGAACATTTCATGCAAAGATGGGCTCAATAAAGGACAGAAATGGTCTGGACCTAACAGAAGCAGAAGATATTAAGAAGAGGTGGCAAGAATACACGGAAGAACTGTACAAAAAAGATCTTCATGACCCAGATAATCATGATGATGTGTTGACTAATCTAGAGCCAGACATCTTGGAATGTGAAGTCAAGTGGGCCTTAGAAAGCATCACTACGAACAAAGCTAGTGGAGGTGATGGAATTCCCGTTGAGCTGTTTCAAATCCTGAAAGATGATGCTGTGAAAGTGCTGCACTCAATTTGCCAGCAAATCTGGAAAACTCAGCAGTGGCCACAGGACTGGAAAAGGTCAGTTTTCATTCCAATTCCAAATAAAAGCAATGCTAAAGAATGCTCAAACTACCACACAATTGCACTCATCTCACATGCTTGTAAAGTAATGCTCAAAATTCTCCAAGCTAGTCTTCAGCAATACATGAACCATGAACTTCCAGATTTTCTAGCTGGATTTAGAAAAGGGAAAGGAACCAGAGATCAAATTGCCAACATCTGCTGGATCATGGAAAAAGTAAGAAAGTTCCAGAAAAACATCTATTTCTGCTTTATTGACTAGGCCAAAGCCTTTGACTGTGTGGATCACAATAAACTGTGGAAAATTCTGAAAGAGATGGGAATACCAGACCACCTGACCTGCCTCTTGAGAAATCTGTATGCAGGTCAGGAAGCAACAGTTAGAACTGGACATGGACAACAGACTGGTTCCAAATAGGAAAAGGAGTACATCAAGGCTGTATATTGTCACCCTGCTTATTTAACTTCTATGCAGAGTACATCAGGAGAAACGCTGGGCTGGAAGAAACACAAGCTGGAATCAAGATGGCTGGGAGAAATATCAATAACCTCAGATATGCAGATGACACCACCCTTATGGCAGAAAGTGAAGAGGAACTAAAAAGCCTCTTGATGAAAGTGAAGGAGGAGAGTGGAAAAGTTTACTTAAAGCTCAACATTCAGAAAGTGAAGATCATGGCATCCAGTCCCATCACTTCAAGGGAAATAGATGGGGAAACAGTGGAAACAGTGTCAGACTTTATTTTTTGGGCTCCAAAATCACTGCAGATGGTGACTGCAGCCATGAAATTAAAAGATGCTTACTCCTTGGATGAAAAGTTATGAGCAACCTAGATAGCATATTCAAAAGCAGAGACATTACTTTGCCATCTATGGTCCCTCTAGTCAAGGCTATGGTTTTTTCTGTGGTCGTGTATGGATGTGAGAGTTGGACTGTGAAGGCTGAGCACCGAAGAATTGATGCTTTTGAACTGTGGTGTTGGAGAAGACTCTTGAGAGTCTCTTGGACTGCAAGGAGATCCAACCAGTCCATTCTGAAGGAGATCAGCCCTGGGATTTCTTTGGAAGGAATGATGCTGAAACTCCAGTACTTTGGCCACCTCATGCAAAGAATTGATTCATTGGGAAAGACTTTGAATTTGAATTTACTGTTTAAAAATTCTGCTTTGCAGCCATTAAGACAATGAGAAGACAGTTGACTCATTTGAAAAGACCCTGATGCTGGGAGGGATTGGGGGCAGGAGGAGAAGAGTACGGCCGAGGATGAGATGGCTGGATGGCATCACGGACTCAATGGACGGGAGTCTGAGTGAACCCGGGGAGTTGGCAATGGACAGGGAGTCCTGGCATGCTGCGATTCATCGGGTCGCAAAGAGTCGGACATGACTGAGCGACTGAACTGATGTAGGTTTTCCTTGAGCTCAGACAGTAAAGAAACTGCCTTCAATGAAGGAAACTCAGGTTTTCTCTCCGGGTTGAAAAATCCCTTGAAGAAGGAAATGGCAACCCACTCCAGTTTTCTTGCCTGGAGAATTCCATGGGCAGAGGAGCCTGGCAGGCTACAATCCATGGGGTTGTAGAGTAGAACATGACTGAGTGACTAACACACACACACACACACACACACACACACACACACAGGCACTAAGTATATAATGGCAAATAAAATATATCTCCTATCTCCTTTATTTGTGAATTTACAACTGAAAGGATTAAAAATAGAGTATGGTAAGTTAAATAGAGGGATCATGATTGAATAAGTTTGTGAGACTTCTTCAATACTAAGATGAAAATGGAAGATAATTATGAAGGAACCAATCATAAACATTTATAATTTTTAAAAAGAGATCTCTAGACTTTCCCATTCCATTGTTTTCTTCTATTTCTTCATATTGATCATTTAGGAGGGCTTTCTTATCACTCCTTTTGATTCTTTGGTATGTTGCATTCAAATGGATATATCTTTCTTTTTTCCTTTGCCTTTAGCTTCTCTTCTTTTCACAGCTATTTGTAAGGCCTTCTCAGACAACCATTTTGCCTTTTTGCATTTCTTTTTCTTGGGGATGGTTTTGATCACCACCTCCTATAAATTGTTATCAACCTGCATCCATAGTTCTCCAGGCACTCTATCAGATCTAATCTCTTGAATCTATCTATTACTTCCACTGTATAATCATAAGGGATTTGATTTAAGCCATACCTGAAGGTCTAGTGGTTTTCCCTACTTTCTTCAAGCCTGAATTTTGCAATAGTATGTATCTTACTCGTGAAAAATTAGTTGCTTTCTCTTTTGTATTTGTCTTTTCCTTTTAACGTTTCACTGCATATTGAAACTGTAGAGAGTTTTCTGCAAGTTGATTCTATCCTCTTTTTAGAT
This sequence comes from Aepyceros melampus, assembly GCA_006408695.1. Taxonomy (NCBI): domain Eukaryota; kingdom Metazoa; phylum Chordata; class Mammalia; order Artiodactyla; family Bovidae; genus Aepyceros; species Aepyceros melampus. Next base: position 116,947 of record SJXQ01010074.1, read on the forward strand.
CCTTAAACATGTACATCAGAAACAACAAGTAAATTTATATAGAATTATTGTTTTTTTTTCCATTAGCAAATGCCTTTGTGATACAATGTATGTGATATAAAAAGAAATTAAGAAAATTTCTTGGTTAGGTGGAAGGAGTGGAGGGATGGGGAAGAGTGAGAGAAGATAAGCTGTGAGCTGACTCACTCAGAAGTTCCAACTGTAGTAATTTTGTTTTTTCTCCCATTGATTGCCCCATTCACCTTTCTATGTCTATAGACAGAGCCAGGAGTATGTCCTGACTTTCTTCAGGAAAGGATTATAATTCATGTATTTGGAATTATAACTTTCATTATTTTCTTCATAAATGTAATTTCTATTTTTCTTCCTGTATTATCTGTGGGCAATATAATACTATGATGTCCTTGTTTTGTTTTTCGTAGTTATGGTTTCTTACATTGAAGTACGTTTTCTATAATTTCAATAACAAGAAATAGAAAAGAGACATCTACACTTAGTATATTTCATTTAAACAGAACCTAGTTCTTGTTTTCACTTGTGCATATATGCAAATGACCAGGTTTCCACAAATAGTTTAGCAAAACTTATGAACACAGATACATGTATAGTTCAAGAGACAGAGACACGTTGGATTTGAACCCAACATTAATAGCATTAAATTGTCATTTTTCAAGGTTGGGATTGCCTAATTAAATGACTGGTTCTAAAATCATTAAGTTCTTATAGTTAAATGTGTTTTGGATGACATTCTGAAAGCACTTAAATCTATTGGTTTAGCTAAAGAGATGAGGTAAAATACAAAATTATTTTGATTATTTAAGTTATTCAATACATTATAAAACATATTTCTTGGCATTTTACTGACAAGCATGTATTAAAATACTAACTACATAAATAGTCATGCATATAAAAGTATAAATAAATGTAAATATTCTCAGAATATTAGCACAATAAATGTTAATGTCCCTCAAACAGGAAAAGCAGAGAATTGGACAATAGCAAATGATGATATTGAATATTACCATTTATGAGTCATTATTCAAACTTGAGAGCACAATAATTTAAGGAATTCTAAAAGCATTCCCGGTGGCTCAGACTGTAAAGCATCTGCCTACAATGCAGGAGACCCAGGTTAAATCCCTTGGTCCGGAAGATCTCTTGGAGAAGGAAATGGCAACCCATTCCAGTATTCTTACCTGGAAAATCCCATAGATGAAGGAGACTGGCATGTTGCAGTCCTTGGGGTCGCAAAGAGTCACACACAACTGAGTGACTTCATTAAAAGCATACTTGAAAATCTTCCAGTTAAATTTCGTCTTCTTTATATAGGTCTTTTTATTTCCTAAAAAGATGACATTCATCAAATATTTAGGATGGCAATCCACTCCAGTATTCTTGCCTGGAGAATCCCATGGACGGAGAAGCCTAGTAGGTTACAGTCCACGGGGTCGCAAAGAGTCGGACACGACTGAGCGACTTCACCACCACCACCAGCTACAGGTCAACATAGCTCTTTTCTTTTCCTTTTCTTAACATGCTATTTAAATAAAAGAGAAGCGCCACTTCATTGAGATCGATTTCAAAAGTTGAAAATTACCTGTAATCTGTTGATAATTATAATAATAAGAAGGATTTTTTTCCTAATAAAAACCATCAGGCAGAGACTACTATAGTTCAGACAATTTTAAGTATCAAAACTTCTGCATTGTGCTTTTAAAAAGTTAAATTACTGTTTCCTCTGGCAGAATCAAATGGGATGGGAATGGAAATGTCTTTTTCTTGCAAGACAATCAGGGTGTGATTGATTATGCTTGTCCATACACATGGCTGATGGATTTTAAAGTGATAGCATCTCTAATTGCAAATCCAATGCCTGAATAATATTGCTCTGAGCTTCAGTGACCTTTTAAAATAGAAAAATATTTCACATCAATCCCTCTATTGTTATTCATCTGAATATCTATTTTTACTCATTTGGATATATTCTGTTATTGGGCAATGTGCCACTATGTCATAACAACTGGGGCTTTAACTACTAAATTGCTTTTACGTTGGCAAAAAAGAAATGCAGATGTAAACCATGTAAACTACTTTGATTCCCAATATTATTACAAGTAGAACATTCTTTTGGAAAAAAGGAATCAGAATAGAGCAGTCTGTAACAGGTTTTTTCATTTTGAGCTACAAAATGCCCTAGACCTTAGCAATGTCTCTGACAAGATAAAGAAAACTTCATAGGTGCATTAGTGACACACACACAATAGGAATTCATTAACAGTTGTGTATGAACAACTATAATACTGATATTTTATGCAACCATGCAAATTTATGTGGTAGTGTCAGAATAACAAAGCTAAATTATACAGGTAGACTACTCAACTATCATGATTAGTAAGCATTTTCAAGCATTTAGATTGTTTTTAAGTAAATGTTATGCAAATATGCTTGAATCAAGAATTAAAAGCCAAGCAAACATGCTAAGCTTTCAAATAACTGGTAACATAAATGCTAATCTGACACAAATATTCTTTTGTTATTTATTTTACTTGTCAGACACTCTGTGACCTATGTTAAGTAGAAATCAACTAGCGTGCACACATTTTACAAAGATAGAATAAATCTACATATTTTTAATTCTCAGTTTTAAATGAAGAAGTGAACAGAATAATACTAAATAGCCCACATTTTGATATTATATATTTTCTGTAAAATATTATATTTATAACTCTATTAAATGATAATACACAGTAAATAAAACAAAGTTCTGTTTTAATATGTTTTGACATCTATATGCAACCATAAATTCATCATCAAAAGGGTAAACATGTTCATCACCCCAAAAAGTTTACTTGTACCTTTTTTAAGCCTGCTTGTCTGTCTGGCTGTCTTTGTCCACATCCCTTAACTTCTTACTTTCTTCACGTAATCAGTAATCCATTTAATGTTAGTATGTATTAACTTGCATTATGCAAAATTTCAGATAAATGGAATCATACAGTATCTGTTTTCTGTCTGATATTTTGTATTATATTTATTATAACTTTTGGGGATATAAGCATGCTGTTGCATATGTGTGTGCTAGTCACTCAGTCATGCCTGGCTCTTTGTGACACCATGGACTATAGCTTCTTGTCCATGATTATCCAGGCAAGAACACTGTAGTGGGTTGCTATTCCCTTCTCCAGGGGATCATCCCAAACCAGGATTGAATCCAACTCTCCCACATTGCAGGTGGATTCTTTACCATCTGAGCCACCGGGAAGGTTTAACAGTTTATTCCTTTTCATTACTGAAGCATATTTCATTTTTACAGTTCTAAACATTGAGTCAGAATTAAGGAGGAGAAGGGAGTGACAGAGGATGAAATGACTCAATGGCATCACTGATTCAGTGGACATGAATTTGGGCAATCTCTGGGAGTTAGTAAAGGACAGGGAGGCCTGGTAGTATGTACTGCAGTCAATGGGGTCACAAAGAGTTGGACACAACCTGGTGACTGAACAACAACAACAAGTTTTGTTTACCCACTCACCTAATAATGGATATTTGAGCCACTTATGTTTTAAAAATATGCTAGGAATATACTTGTATAAGTCACTGTTTGGCTATATGCTTTCCTTCAGGTAAATATCTAGCAGAGACATCAGTTTGATAACAATGGTTCACATAGTCAAAGCTTTATTTATTTATTTTTCAGTAATCATGTACAGTTGTGAGAGTTGAACTATAAATCATGCTGAGCACCAAACAATTGATGTTTTCCAAATGTGGTGTTGGAGAAGACTCTTCAGAATCCCTTGGACAGCAAAGAGATCAAATCAATCAATCCTAATGGAAATAGCCCTAAATATTCACTGGAAGGACTGATGCTGAAGCTGAAGCTCCAATACTTTGGCCACCTGATGCAAAGAACTGACTCATTGGAAAAGACCCTGGTGCTGGAAAAGATTGAAGGCAGGAGGAGAAGAGGATGGCAAAGGATGAGATGGTTGGATAACATCATGGATTCAATGGACATGAATTTGATCAAACTCCAGGAGATGGTGAAGGAAAGGGAAGAATGCAGTCCATGGAGTCACAAAGAGATGGACAAGACTGAGTGACTGAACAACCATGACAGTTAAATTCTGACGTGATGAAAGAAGACTTTAGTAACTGAAATAGTTTTTATATGTTTTAAACTTTGCTTTATGAACCATAATTTGATCTCTTTTGAGAAATGTTCCAAGTGTACTTGAAATTAAGGTGTATTCTGCTGATATTGAATGAAGTGTTGTACAAATATTATCTAGATCAAGGGAATTAATAGGGTTAAGCATTCTACAAGTTGAGTGCCTGAACTGATTGACTAACCATTACTGATTTAAATCTATGCTTCAGTTTTTGAGAAAGTGGTCTTTATAATGATAATGTGTCTATTCAGAATTTCAGTTCCATTAGTTTTCACTTTATGCATAAGATGTATACCTATTATGGTCACCAACTCCTCTTGACTACAATAGACACATTTATCATTATGAAATAACCATGATTGTTTGTCAATATTATCTACTCTAAAACCTATGCTGTCTTACAGAACTATTCCCTTTTTTTCTTAAAATTAATGTTTGCACACTATATTATCTTCCACTTCTTTGCTTTTGTCTAATGTATGTTTATATTTGGCATGAGCATTTTAGTAAGCAGTAGATAGTTGACTGTTGCTTTGCTTTCCAGTCTAACAGTTCCTGTCTTTCACATTGGGTATTTATACATTTATAATTAGCAGGCTTATTATTATAATTCACTTTAATTCTGTCAGCTTGTTCTTTATATCTGTTGTAGGCTTTTTCCACTCATCTTTTCCTTGTTCTCCTTTTCCTACTTTCTGCCTTGCTTTATATTAACTATATTTCAAGATTCAGGTTTATATTATCTATAACATTATCTATTACTCTTTTCTTCTTCCTTAAGTCATTGCTTAAGGCTTTATAACATGTATAAGATTATTCTTATATATAACATAGGTATAAGATCCTTCATGTATAAGGTTCTTACTTTCTTATATTTGCTTTTCCTCTGTAGGACTTTGTGCTATTGTAGTTACATATCTTAAATCTACATAATTTATATCTTCAACACAATACTTCTTTTACTTTTGTTTAAATGGCTAATTACCTTTTTACATATTTATTTTAAAAATCTTATATATATATATGTTTATCATTTCTGATGATCTTTATTCATTTTTTTAACCTATATTTTTATCTGATATAATTTACCTTAACATTTTTTATGGTACAAATCTACTTATGATGAATTTTTTGAGATTTAATGTGTCCTAATAAGCATTTCATCTTTGCTTTTGCATAATACTTTTCATTAGTAGTACAGAATTCTGTATTAAAAAGTCTTCTTCTCAGTATTTTAAAGATTTGCTTCACTATTTTTTCATTTGCATTGTTTCCAATGAAACATCTGCTACTATATTTAACTTTGTTGCTGTGCACAAATGTCATTTATCTCTGGCTTTTTATTTTTAAATATGTTTATTACTAATTTTGAGCAATTTGATCATGATGTGCCTTGGTATACATTTGTAATGTTTATTTCTGTGAGAGTTGTGAGGGAAGGTTGTTATACTTCTTGAATTTGTAGATATATCAATATCATCAAATTAAGAAGTAGTTTAGCCATTATTTGTCAAATATGTTTTCTATCACCATGTCTCCTATTCTACCACAATTCTAACATGTGTGTTAGTTTTAATGATGATTAAATTTTCTTTTTATTTATGTATTTCATATCCATTATTTTATATTTCTATGCCTTCAGGATTAGTAATCTTTTATTAAACAGTATTATCTTTCGATAATAATATCCAGTATGCGTTATTCATTTTGACACTAGTTTGCACCTTCCTACAACTAGTTTGGCTCTTTTCCACATCTTCCGTGTCTCAGCTTAACATATTTAATTTTCCTGTTAGCTTATTTAACATGTTTATCTCAGTTATAATAACTTGGATACCCTCACCCATTATTTTTTCAATTCTTTTTTTTAATTGGAGGATAACTGTTTTAAAATATTGTGTTGATTTCAGACATACAAAAGTCCCCTCCTACCTGAACCCCTCTCCCATCTCCCACCTCATCCCGATGAAATGTTGTTGCTGTTGTTCAGTCACTAAGTCATGTCAGACTCTTTGCCACCCATGACTACATCATGCCAGACTTCCCTGTCCTTCACTGTCTCCTGGAGTTTGCTCAAACTCATGTTCATTGAATTAGTGAGGCTATCCAACCATTTCATCTTCTGTCATCCCCTCCTCCTGCCTTCAAAATTCCCCAGCATCAGGGTCTTTTCCAATGAGTTGGCTCTTTGCATGAGGTGGCTAAAGTATTGGAGCTTCAGCTTCAGCATCAGTCCTTCCAATGTTTATTCAGGATTGATTTCCTTTAGGATTGACTAATTTGATCTCCTTGCAGTTCAAGGAACTCTCAAGAGTCTTCTCAAAACACCAATACAGTATACTTACACATATATATGGAATTTAGAATGATGGTAATGATAAACCTGTACGCAAGACAGCAAAAGAGACACAGATGTATAGAACGGCCTTTTGGACTCTGTGGGAGAGGGAGAGGGTGGGATGGGTTGGCAGAGTGGCAGTGTAACACGTGTGATATCATAAGTGAAACGAATCGCCAGTCCAGGTTTGATGCAGGATGCAGGATGCTTGGGACTGATGCACGGGGATAATCCAGAGAGAAGGTGTGGGGCGGGAGGGGGGAGGTGGGGGTCGGGATTGGGAGTTCATGTACACTCGTGGCTGATTCATGTC